>CALNHX010004400.1:0-128458 GCA_940337035.1 Agriotes lineatus
GGAATTGGGTATCCATCTGATGGAGTTGAACTTTGCTGAACTTTTGTAGGAGTGACGTTGTGAGATTGGCACTAGTTGAGGTGACGTCCTGTGGCTTCTGACAGATCGGGGTTTGCATTATATGGATTGTCAATATCTTATTTGGAAGAGAGAGTGTGTTCACTGCTGGAGGATTTTGTCGAGGTTCGTGTTGCTGAATTGTATGCTGATTAAGAATTGGAAAGAGGCATTTCCGAGGGTGTTTGCAGTTCTTGACAGTGGGATGGACTTCTACTGAGGTTAACAGTAAAATAGTGAAATGTGGTAACTAATAAAAGGACTACTTACTATTTCATGTTTATTGAATGACAGGTATTGTAACAGGGAGGTATTTGCAATAGATATTCCATGTACATGTTTTGAAGTAACACTGACGTTCATTAAAATTGTCAAAAATATCTGACATAAGTTTTCATTAAACAAATGATTTTTCAGAAATAATAAACAGTCTTGATATTGCGTGAACCGACCTGTTTTTGAGAATAATCATGTTCTACTGAGCTAGAAATATTTAACAACTTAATATTAACGATTCATATTAAAAGACATAATAAGTACTTGAATTCATTTTAATTGAGAATTTATCTAAAAAAAAATAGAATTCGTACAGTCAAATGTAACATATAAAGAATATCAAATAATTGTCATAATGTAAAATAATTAAATATCCAACTCATATTTCAGTGCAGTAAATCATCGCAATATCTATCTACTGTTTGTTATTTCTTCTTACTTCTCTATTCCAGTCCTCATAGACCCTTCTATCTTCTTATGAAACCAATTTTGATAAGCTTCTGCTGCTGCTTCATGTATATATGATTTTATCTGATCGTATAGGTTATAGGCGTTACTTTTCTATTCCATTGATTCCTACTACAAATTTCTAAATTCCAAAGTAGAAAGTTTTCTAATATCTGGTACATCTGGTGGTCTTTTTGTGTCTATATACAGTTTTCCACATGTTTGCTTAAAGTTATTCTTTTTATTTCTTGCCTCGGCCTAAGTATTTCCATTTTTCTACGTCCATAACCAGTCATTAACACACAATATTTGGTATTTTTAAAAGGAATACTTAAATAACATCATTTCCATCTACACTTTAAAACCTCTCCCTTAAAATATTTTTCGATTATTTTAGAGAATCTCGACAGGAGATATGAAAAAATAAACCCCATCCTCGATCTTTTTTTTTTCTAGAAAGCTTAACGATCAAAACCAAAATGGGCTATGGTTCTTTGTTTTCGAGTTATAAACAAAAGTTCCATTTTTCGACCCTTTGGTTTGAAAAGTGTACGTTATATGTCTTCGTACTAGAGCAATAGACCAACTAAGAGAATTAGTTTTTCGATTGAGAAATTATTACAATACATATAATTTCCTATAAATTTTTAGTTACTTTAAAATGCAAACATTACAAATCGTGTACTGCTTTCAGTGTTATGGCGGTGATTTAGCAAAAATTTTGGAGCAGTTGGAGTTACTACCAAGAAAGTCTTAATAACGATTATTTAAGTAAAGCTATTTCAAAGCGCAGAGAGACGTTTTTAGAAAATGATTAAATTACAAAGGTTAATTGTTTATTCAATTTTCCTTCCAAGGGAATTTAATATTAAATACTTTGATAAAATGCTCAGATACGAGTTAGAAAAAATTGTTGACGTCTATTTTTTTACATTTAACAGTTTCTAGGTGACGTAAGCAGCTGTCGAGATTTAGTAATAGTTTTACAATTACATTTCGACGCTATGAAAGTTGTTTGGGAAGTTCCTATAATATGAATATTATTTTCTTAAGTAGTAAACCTATACGAATTCTGGCATAAATAAGTGAGCTGTTCATTATATTAGCTATATACTCATCCTGATAGCGAAATTTCTAAAAAAAATCTTAAGGCCCAAATCTCTTAAACAAAAACAAAAATAGCGAAGCTAGTTGCAATCAAACTCGTTTCGTTAAAATGCCCATAGTTAATATCTATAACTAATTATAATTCATTTGACATTTCTTAATAAATTTGTTTTGTGTTTAGATATAACTATACTGTGGTTTACCTATTCTTTGGATTGAATTTTCTTTATTAAATGTAAAATCATATTATTTGAACCCAATAATAATTTATATACCTCATTCTTAAATACTGATTTATAATCGGAACCTTATCCTGAGTTATCGTCACTTATTTTACCTAAATCAACTCAATAACGCTGCATATTAAAATAAAGTATTTAATAATGAAGCTAATCTTGCCATCTGAAATAAATTATTCAACTAGCACAAATTAAAACTCAGCAAGTGGTGCAATATTATCGCAATATGTATACTTAAATATTTCTTTTCAAAAGATTTATTTCCAGATTTTTCTATCGCACAGAAGATACTTTAAAACAATGAAAAATTAGATGTAACACTTTTATGGCAGTGCTTTGAGTTCTCATAGTTAGTGTTTCTTCGAAACTTCTCAGCCTTTTTTCTTAGAACTATAATAATAATAATGCATTACTTGACTAATTATTTGCTAATTTTGTACCTAACCTAACAAAAATTGAAACCACTATTTAATGCGAAAGAGTGGGTTTAATGTCCAGCAATCGCAAAATTAACACAATAATTAATTATTTGGCTTGAATTATAATTTGTAGCGTAGCGGTGATGAATGGCCTAAAAACGTCTTTCGAGCAAGAGAAGGCCATAAACTAAAATGTGACTTAAAGTGTAGTACTAAATCAGCTAGTAAAAGTGGAGTTCGCGATGTGACAGTTTAGAGAAAGTATCAATTGTACGCACGCAATAAGTCAAATGTGATTGGTGTCGTCGAGTTGAACAATCAAACCTAACTTCTCTAAACGTCACGATGCAGTTTCTAGCACAGCCGGAGCTATATCGTAAACGCAGGCCAACAAACTCTTTTGACCCAACTAACAATAGACCAGGCGGAAAGGGAAAATCAACCCCTGTGGACAATATAGCCGTAAACGCTCGAAAAGGGAAAGGAGCTTAGTTTTCGGGATCACTTTTACTTTTACGTAACACCAGATCACTTCATCACTTCTCGTAATATCACTTGACTTACTTCTGCATACTCCGACTTGTACTATTTTATTTATTTTATTTATTTTAGTACTCAGCCAATAGCCGTTAGGCCAATTATAGGCGTCGATATACATTTTATGGAGATTTCCAACCCCACTAACGACTGTCATGATGTTATTATAACATCCGGGACCAACTATTTGCGTGGCAGCCGTACCACGAGGCGCCGTGAGATGCACCCGTAAAACTCCCATCCAAGTTCTGACCAGAAAGAGCGTCGCTTAACTCTTTTGATCGAACGTGGATGCTTGTCCAAGCTACACCACCCGGGACCTAATTTTGGAGCAAAGTCGAGGACCAAGGTCAGTTTCCAAGTTTTATTGATAACTAATTCAGAATCGAAAACCAGGCTACTCACTCAATTCGTATTTGTATTTTAAATTAATATTAACGAATTTGTATATGTTGTATTATGTTCGTGTGTTCTAAAGTAATAAAAAGAATGTTGTTTTACACAAACGGTTATATTTTACTGAACTTAATTCTATAGTAATAAACAACATAGTAGTTCCAGTGGTGCAAACCACTAAAAATTCATACATTAATTGTTAAAAGTAATTAATAAATAAATTGTAATGAAGCAGGTAAGGAGGTGGAGCGTGAGTCGGGAGAAGCAACTTACATCTGTCAATGGATCTGGTTTTAATATATTGACAAGGTCAGCAATTCAATATTTAAACTATGTATTGGGTGTCTATTTTAAAACTCCGAACCCAAGGTAAGCAACACAACGTAATGAGAACCAATTTTATTAGTAACCGACCCAGTACTGAAACATGATTGCTTGAAGCGATTCTTGCTACATCCCGCGTGGGTAATGGTTGTTTTCACAGTTAAGTTCAAGCCAACCTGTATTTTTTATGTGAGTTACTATGTGATAAACTGAAGCCTATTGTATTCTATGTAAGCAAATATTCTCAAAGCCGAAGTTGCACTAGATATGTATTGTGAAGTTTTTTTTTAAGGCGAGTGAAGTAAGCACCACACGCTGTCCACAGAACGAAAAGAGTTTTTACTCATGCTAATTTAATAAAAAAGGACGCAGCCGCACGCATCCTCTGCTGAGAGCTGCACGTGTTGGCGACTCGAAGTGTAGAATGCGAATTCACTCAGGGTGATATACGTTAATTAGAACCGTCCTAAAAGGTTCTGCAGTAAATCGTTTGCTGCACACAATTTGAAAGAGCAGCGAACCAACGTTTGTAAAGTGCAACAAATAAGCGTTTTTTGGGTATACCGGTGAGTACACAATTTTGTGCTACATTTAAAGCGTTCGTTTGAAGACGCTAATTTCGCATCATAATGTGCCTTAGTCACGAGCGAAGTGATTCAGACAAACTGCTCAGGAGGTTGCCTAGCGTCACGCCAGCCAGGAGCGGGTCATGCAATCTAAGATATGCTGAATTCAAGGGTGTTCTAGGTGAAATAGTTTTAGGTCAACGCTATAAGATATCATGCAATTTCAAGCTTCTGCAAGCGCAAAAAAAGTTATTTTATCATAGATAAATACGACCGGCTTCGTATAAGCATCGGCTTCATGCAATTTTGACACTGCGTTTTTGTTAAAGCCATTTTATTTCATATGTGTTCTTTGATTTGATTTAAATGTTTTATATATGCTTTATTTGTAATAAGCCATTCCACTGAGGCATTATGCCGTACTAATACCCAAGATTGAAAGCTAACAGCCCAGGTCTAATAGATATTTGCCTCAAAAGAATTTAGTTCTGATTTTTGGCACAAATGTTCCTTAGTGTTCTAAAAGCGACCCCTTAAAAGTCCTTGTCTCTGGGGTGCCGGCGTCATATCAAGAAGGCCTTGACAGTAGTTAAAAAACATCTTTTGTTCAGGTTAGTGTATTTTCTGTTTTGAACCCGGAAAAATATCATTTAGAAAAGGTCAATTATGGCTCGTTGCAAAATTACAGAAATACCAAGTGACATAAAAACCTATTTATAGAAAAATGTGCAAAAGTGTTTTACGTCATACAAGTTTTATAAAAGTAGGCCACGTTCGATCAGTAGAGTTAAGCAACGCTCATTCTGGTCAGAACTTGGATGGGAGTTCTACGACTGCTGCTCTCGACGCCTCGTGGTACGGCTGGCACGGAAATAGTTGGTCCCGGATCAAAATAACATCATGACAGTCGTTAGTGGGGTTGGAAGTCCCCATAAATGTATAGCGACACCTATAATTGGCCTAACGGCTGTTGGCTGAGTACGAAATAAATAAATACATAAAATTTTGCAGTGGGCCATAATTTTACCTTCTAAACAACTTTTCACAATAACATTTTACTGTAATATGAACGGATGAAGTAGTTTTAAGCTATTGATCTAGTATGAATTTAAAACTTGTAAAGTTTCCATTCCAACAGGGAAGTAATGCAACTTTTACCTCTCTATAAGGACTTCGATAAATTTAAGTTTATTGTTTTAATTATCTTTATATCCTATTAGCGGCTTCTTTAAATAGTAGAATGCAGTTTCTTTGTATAGTAACTGATTGCCTAATTAGACCGTTTTTACTTTGCCGTTTCGGTCATATTTATCGGCTTAATATCATATCGATCGGCGTGTCTGCAAATGATGGGTATGTATTCAGCTACTCGTTCACGTGCTATAAAATTATTTGAAGATATTTTTAGCAATTGCATTACGTCTACTAATGCCTGGGTATTCTTAGAACCCAAAAATATTATGTTACGAGTTCCGATACATAATTTTATTCAACCAGACCTCTTGAGTCTGTAATAGTGCGTCCGTATTTAAGGTAGACATAATTTTACGCTCTATGAGAAATGTCAGATCCAAATTTAGACAGCCGCCGTCAATGTTTTTGTTAACCTTAATACACTCCGAAATGTCACTTTTCAGCAATTATTGAGAATTATGGAAAGCAGAAACAGATCACTGATGATAGTTTTTTCTTATAATAAAATAATAAGTCAATAGTACCGCATTAAATACTTTATCTACATCAGTGTTGTTATAGACTCTTAACCAAATTAATTTTAGTATCGTTAAGAGCTTTATTACCGCACTCAGTGCGGTAATGAATATTACCGCACTCTTTTTGTATAAAGAAATACATTGCACCAGAATTTATTGATGAAGATAAAATATTGAACAATACACGTTTGCTTATGGCACTTAACGAGACTCGTTTGATTGCCGCAAAACTCGACTCACCGCCTCGTTTTTGGCAATCAAACTCGTGTCGTTAAAATGCTCATAATCAAACTTGTATCGTTAATATCTATAACAAAACTGTGCGAAACAGAAAAGGGGAACTTCCAAACATGTATTAATGACAGATTTTGGTTTTCTGAATTGTGTAAATAAGCAAAGTTAGAACATGAGTCTCGTGAGTTTTGGATTAGTATTTCAGAAGAGTATCCTTCAATTTTGATTTATGATACATTTAAAAATTTTCCCTGATGGAACACATTTTCTTCATTTCTGGTTTGTGGTTACCTTGTTAGCATCAAAATTATTCGTCGGCTAATTCTCTAAAAACACAAACTTTACGACTACTTGGATACTGTTGCCGGCCGGCTACTGTGGAAGACGTCTTGCAGCTCTATAAATACTCACAAATGAATAAAATCCAAAATGGCGTCAACGAATTTTTACCAATTAACGGCAAGTGTATCCAGGCATTCAACGAAAATTCGTAAACTCAAGCAGCACATAATTTCCTGAAAGAAAAGCTCAAATCACGCTTACGTAGTAGTAACAAAATCAAACCCACAAGGCTGGTATCACAGTATAATTAATTACAAATTGCAATACTACATGGTATAAAATACAGGTGAATAAAATATAAACTGAAAAGTTAAAAGGAACTCATAAAACGCATAAATTTAAAACTTACAAACTTTACAATTTATCGACCTCATTTATCGCACACGTTAAAATAAGACACAAAGTTACAAGACAATATGGAAGCGGTGTCTGCTCCGTGGACGGGGAGGAAACGTAAATGCCTTCGGATACAAAGTTTGCGGGACAAACTGTATATGACGAGTTCACGTCGGAACCAAATGCATGAGTGGAGCTCGCAATATTCGATTACTAGTCGCCAGTAAATGTTACATAAAAAAAACATTCACGAAGCTGATGTTGAAGCGGACCGTGGCTGACAGGTGTTTTCAGCGCGAGTAGATAGGGTCAAGCTCATGCCCCGGATGCTTTCACGACTAACTGAGATGGGCCGGAATGGAGCTCCAAACTTGCGGCTGGAAGACGAAAGCCTATAATAGGAAACGGAAAATTTAGATACAGCCCGATGAAAGCTTCAGTCAACTTACCTCAAGATAACTTTGGGCACGTGCAAAAATAGGACAGCCAGCGTTGGATCCTCCAGTATAGCGTAGGCGTAGCGACGGGTCCAGAGAAAACCCGAGAACAATTGCCAACTGACACTTCACGGTCTCAAAGCGAAATGTAGGCGTGCCCAGGAGCACGAAACACGAAATCTGAACAAGGAAGCGTAACAATCTTGTTATAGTAGCCTAACACACCCGTCACAAGGCAAAACTTCAGATTTTCTTCTTCTGTCATCTTTAGCTTTTTTCTTTTTACCACTTTAAACGGGTTTTTTTCAGTGTTCTTTCTGCAACACGAATCCTAGAAAAATTCTTCAATTTGTCTGCATATATCCAGTAGTAGCGTAGTAGTAATGTATTGTAATCATAGCCCTACTCAAAAGACTTAAGTAATAATATAATAAATAAATAACTAGGGCAAATCACCAAAAATTACAATAAAATTGTTTTAATCAAGAAATCTTGTGCAATCTCAGAGCTTATTAAATTGATGTTATAATTATTATTAGTAAAATAAATGGTTTATTGCCTTTTATATTCTATTTATTGGCAACTGAATTGAATAAAATACTCCGGCTATAGCATGAGAAAAACTCTAGTCAAACGGGTAGGTTCAACACCCGGTATAACATCTACCTTTTAGTATAACTTATTAACTTGTATGGCAAATACCTAACTTCTTGCAAATTACAGTCTAACCTCGAATATTGACAACTCAAAACAGATATGGTTCGCTCATACAAAAATAGCGTAATTTGTATACAAAACACCAAAAAAATTGAAAAATTTACATCAGGTAGATATACAGTGAAAATAATAATGAGGTAATATCCAGCTAACCTGGTTTTTGTTTCAGTGACGTAAAAGGACCTGTGACAGGCAACTGTTCGACCAAATCGCAAAATCAAGGGACGCCACCTCGATAAAAACTTTCTAGACTGATCTGAGAACTGTAACCCTACATCTCGTACAAACTCTAATATTTCAGCTGCATAATGCTTATGGACCTCCGGTACTGCTTTCCTGTGAAATTTTACCTGGGGAGTAGACTTGGTAGGCTGAATACGTTTCCAAAGGACGCCATGGCTATTTCTCAATTCTGAAATGCTTTCTGCTCCAAATCTCTGGACATAGGCTCAAGAAAGGTCTCCTCCATACGCTGCACATAAGGTTTCAGCTGGCCGATTCCTAAAACTATTAGAAAACTGCCCGAAAAATAACCTCGATGTCGGACGCACTTGGTCAATTCTTGCAGAGCTTCTCCCTCTTCACCGGGAGTTTTAAACACGAAGAAACTTTACACAACTGCACTCTGCGGAATTACGAATAAATAAAACAACTTTTTGGGCTCAAACCAGTACCTTTAATATCGGTAAACTACCACTTTCCGGGAACCAAGCTTAACAACCACCGACTTTATTTATGGCTTGGGTAGTAAATAATAACAATCGAATATCTGGTATCATAGCAACTAATTTTACAATTGTTTTGAACGTAAGTTTTTATACAATGTTATTACTTAGGAACTAAACTGTCTTGCGAATAATGTCAATTCGTAGCACAACCTTACTTTGCTTTTAATCACTTTAGTTTTTAAATGCACTGTTTCGCAAGTTTATAATTAGCACTCCACAATTGTATTTCTCCTTTATTAGGTTGCCTTATCTTGCTCTTTGCAATCTTTGCTTTCTTTGCTCTGCTTTTAACCTTTCAACTGTCTTCCCCATTGCTGCCTTCATAAACTTTAACTCTTAACGCTTCAAATCGTTTTTGTAACACCACAAAACATCTCTGTATCATGTTAAATGCACCTTATTGTATTGACGTTACCAAATCAAATCTGTCATTCACTTAAGTTAAGATGTGTTTGCCATTACGAACATTAATTATGAATAAGACATTAAACGTAACGCCTTCGATATTATTTAATCGAATGCCAACCTCTATCAATCCAATTATAGTTACTGCTAATCGTATCTTGTGCATTTATTAGTGTGTTATACTGACTTTATCTTGCAATAAACAAAATATCATTTCTTTGTCTATTTGAATTGCTATTTCATCTTTATGCCTTAGTTAAGCAACTAGAATTGCTGTGGGCATTAAACCATTTCAGTATGTACTATTACCTTTAAGCGACGCTGGTGGAATCAAACACGATCGTGGACGCAGCAAGTGCAATCGGTGAAGATGCAGCAAAACGCACGTACGCACGCAGCGTTATATTATGTATGTCATTTATCTAAATAAAATAAGTTAGCAGAACGATAATATTTATATTTACTTTTATTAATCTAATACCTTGTCGTTGGAAATGTTGTTTCTCCTAATAAATATAAAACTATATCATGTTTGAACTGGGCCTTCTTTATATTGATATATGTGTTCACAAAGAAACAAATTCGTTTTTTTGTATTGCAATTTCAAGTTGTATATTTTGAAATCTTTTCTAGCTACTATGTTTTGTCAACCTAAATGGAAATGGAGTACAATAATATTACAAAAATCTATTCACATAATTATTGAAACAATGTTTTCGCTTTTATACATTTTTAACGACGTCATGTAGCATAGTATATAATCTCCTTTTGGTTATTCTTCATAGCACGATGCTTCAATCATAATATATAAGGAACAGTTCTAGTATACTATAAAACAGTGTCGCGATCGAAATTTAAGCTAATAATTTAGTATTGGTGGTTCGAAGTAATAAAACACAGTAGTCTTCTCCACGTAAATTTATTTTAAATTGGCGACATGTTTCAAAACCAGACTGGTTTCATCTTCAGGCCAAAATGAACATCTACAGAGGCATATGGTTAACAATAGTGTACATAGTAAAGAAAATAACTTACTGGTAGTCAAAAAGCACGTGTACATTTGAAGATTAAGTTGAGGTTAAGTTAAACGTTGAGGACGAGGTAGCAATGGAATTCACAAAAAACACCACATTGGAGAAGAAAAATATCTAATTAACCAGCAAACTACGTTATAAAGATCATTATACTGGTTAATACATCACAAATTAAAAATATTAAAATTAGCAAGTTAAGTATAAACTGACGTTGAGGACGTCAGTTGCAAGAATGGCTTAAGTAACTAAAAACCAGGTTAAAAATCCCTAGATTCGGTGACACTGAAAATTACCAGAGAGGGTCAAAAAATAAAAGAACAAAATTGAAAACCACAAAAGGCAAGAAAACAGCAAAAACAAAACAACTATTTAATGTTCAGGAAAATATAATTAGTATCAAAATTTGTGACTTCATTGAGTCTGTATTCATTATTATTGGACATAATTTCAAAAATTTCGAGTAAATTCAACAACCTACCTTTATTGGCTATATGTAAAATTTTGTAGTCTTTATTAGGATCAAATTTGTGGTTGTGTTCCAAAATGTGATTAGCAAAAGCTGATTTATTAGGTTGGTCGATATTAAAATTGTTGTTTCTAGTACAATCTGAATGTACTTTGATTCTTTTTTTGAAAGTACGTCCAGTTTGAGCAATGTAAAAACAGTTGCATGACGAACAGTCAAGACGGTAGACACCAGATCTTTCTAATAAAGGGGTAGGATCTTTATTGAAGACTGCCAATTTCCGAAGGGAATTGGTAGTAGAAAAGGAAATTTGAAAATTGTATTTACTAAGAATGTTTTCAGAATTATTGATAGGAGTTAGGTTTGTTGAAAGATTTATACGGAGTTTATGATAAATGGGTAAAATAAGTTGAAGAGGATAACCGTTTTTAGTAGCAATGTATTTAATGATGTTAAATTCTCTATTAAAATTTTCTGTTGACATAGGAATTGAAAGTAAAAGTCTGAATAAAAATTGAAAATTAGCAAGCTTATGGGACAAGGGATGAAAGGAAGAATAAGTGATAGTATGGTCAGTGCAACTGGGCTTCCTGTAAATACTGAAATTTAAAAATTGAGTTATGGAGCTAATGTTTTTGGTGATCAAAATATCTAAAAAAGGCAAAGAATTATTATGTTCAGTTTCAAAAGTGAATTTAATATTATGATGTTCTAAGTTTAGCCAAGTGATCATTAATGTTAGGATTGTTAGAATTAAAAATAACCAGAATATCATCGACATATCTACCCCAGTAAATAATGTTGTGAATAAAGGGGGCTTCAATGAAAATTTTGTTTTCCAGGTTATTCATGAAAATCTCTGCTAACAGAGGTGAGAGGTTAGATACCATGGCTAAACCAGATTTTTGTTTAAAAAATGAAGAATCAAATTTAAAAAAGTTTTGTGATAAAGCTAACTTTAAACAAATGAGCAACGTTTCAACTTGGTTATTGTTGAGGTCTGAATCGATAAGCATTTCTTTTAATAAATCAACACATTCATTAGAAGGAATGTTAGGAAAAAGGTTGGTTACATCAAAAGAACAAAGAGTGAAATTTTTAGGTAAGTTTAATTTAGATAAAGTTTTTGTAAGCTCTATGGAGTTTTTTATGGCAAATTTAGGTTTAAAGTTAGTGATGTTACGAATTAATTATTGGTGGGGTAACAAACTAATAGTATTTCGACATAAGCAAATAAAAATATATGAAAAAATATAGTACATGCTGAAGTGCGGTTGGTCCAACGGTCGAACACCCTTTTTACATCGGAATTAGACAGGCTCGTACTTGTTTGCCTGCCTTTCAATGGTACAGTTTCCAATGTCGAAATTCCTCGACAGAGTAGGTATGATGTCGCTGAGCTGTTGCACAGGCCGTTGCTTACCCCTTTAAATAAAACATTAACGGCCAGTCGTATAAAGACCACTAATCTGAGGTGAACTTTAATTCATTATTAAAATAAACAAAAGCGCATCAAAATTTGTTTACTAATGAATAAAATGTCATTAGCATTAACGTCTTGATGCGCCTTTATTTATTTTAGCAACAAATTAAAGTTAACCTCAAACTTAGCGGTCTTGATAAGACCGGCTGTAAGGATATTAAACTGCTTTTGAATGTTCCATCTCGCATATTTGAAAAATAGTTAATTTAGGGGTATAAAGCAAGATATAAAAAAAAATTTAAACGGATTTTTTTTAAATATACAGAACTATCCATTTTAAACAATTCTAAATTATTAAAGTTGCAAATTTTGAACACCCTATATAGCATTAATACCCAGAGCCACCATTTTACAATCGAAAAACATTTTTTGGTAAAATGTTCTTTCATAGAATTGTTTTCTGGCACTAACATCAACCGGCTGAAGTTCAGCATTTCTTGGATCCCCAAAACGGTTGACGTTCGATCCGTACAACTTTAAATTAAAATAATTAGTATCAATAAAAAACGCTGGCGCTACTTAAATATAGCGCATTTCATTTGAAAAAAGTAAGTTTGATGCTCCCATTTTTTAAACCACCCTGTATAATCAGAAATATTTTAGTTGTATGAGCCACTTTCGTGCTTACAACTTTTATATAAACAAATGTGATGTAATTCGCATAGTTTTACAAATATTTCCACCCCCGCATCGTTGCCGGACCCTGTATATAAAAATATTCCTCATTTTAACTACACCACTATTCGTTCTTTATGCATTCACTAATTCCTATAAAAACACTAGCTTCGTACGATATGCCGCCAGTTGTTTTAGTGGTCTATTCATCTGCATGCTGAAATTTGAAATCTTTAACAACATTGATCCACAGGACAGGTAGTCAATATGGACGAAATACATCTATTTCGTCCATTCTAATGCCTTTCTAAATTCAACCAGTTAAATTATAACATAATGAGAGACATACCAACCGTAAGAACTCTAGAAGATGTATTACAATTCAATTTTAAGCATTTGTTCATACCTTACATTTTATAACCCAAAAATTCGAAATATATGAATACAGTTTATGGAACTCTACACTATAAATTATTATGGTATAAAAATACAAGAAATTTTAGATTAGACAACTATATTTAGATAAAGAGACTCTGCGAGTCAATATAACACTCTTTGATTTTTTTGGAATTTAAGTTTATCTTAGATGTTCATCTCTTTTATGTTCAGTATACACAATTAATTAATAAAAGTAAATACACTGTACAGTTGTAATATAGTTATTTACTTCTGAGAAGCTATAGCAATCATATACATAGTACTTTAATATCATACTGCAAATAGTTTTAAAAATATAACATGAGCAAAAAGAAAGTTCATCAAAGATGCCTTTGAAGTTTTCAAGTTATGTGTATTATAACTAGTTATGGGCATAACCGGACAATTTTCATAACCGAATTATTTGCATTCGAATGGTATTAATAACCGAATGATTATTTGAATAATCTTGCGAATAAATTTTGGCTCTCGATTCGTTTCGATTTCGCCGGTTTACCGGTTACGCGGTTCAGCGTCATCTGCATCGGCATCGTAACTTGCAGATAGCAGAGGAACTCAGTTAATCGTTAATTATAATAATTGTATAAATGATTTTTATTTGATTTATAAGGAGTTTGTGCAATAAGTAATTGTGGATATAATTGAAATATATCTGGATACACCTTTATTGTTTTCGATTGCTGGCGATTTATAATAATATAATAATAATTAATAATATATTGTTGTATTTGTATGAGTGTTACTCCTACATTCTTCCGATCTATAACCAAAACATAATATGTACATTATGTGTTATATATTGGAAATTAAGAGGTATTTATTAAGAAGTGTAGAAAGAAAGAAATATGCGGGACTGCTTGCTAATCGCAATAAAAAACAGTGGTAAAACGTTTATGTTTATCGATCGGCCGGGTTAAAGGCGGCAAAAAATTGATTTATGTTCATATCATATGACAACGGATCGACCGCGAGCCTCAACCGGCAAGGAAGCAAGGGAAAACTCTGTAGAGCGAGAGGCCCAAATGGTGTTTTCAGTACAATCTGCCTTGCTTATGGTTATGAGTTATGAATGACGTCTTATTTACAGAATTTCAATCACTCGCAGGTCGCTGAGATACGGCACGTAGTACGTATCAGGATGAGGTTATTTTTCATTCGAATACTTTGAACGAAAACCGAGTTACACAGGTTATTTCAATGACCGGATAACCGGTTATTTTTCATTCAAATAAGCCCATCACTAATTATAACACTAAAAATATGGTGTGATACACGCACACAAATTAGATTTTTTATTTTTAAGCATTATTTGTCAAAAACCGTACAAAATAGAGCGTTAGTTGAGGAGACAAATTTTATCTAAATTTAAGCTGAATTCAAAAATATAATAATATACCGGGTGTTCTATTTAAAATAGGAGTTAATAAAAAAGAAAAGAAACCCATTTTAGAGGTATTCAACTGGAACATCACCTATATCACATAAATACACATTAAAAATGTAATAAAAATGTAAAGTTTGACAAAAATTGTTACAGCCGTTACAAATCGAAAAAAACTAAAAAATTACAAAAGTAAACACCATACTTCCGGTTATGCGATTTTCTTCAAAAGCTTGCTGTCGAATCTACACAAAACTTATATATGAAGTTTCAACACCATACCTCTTTTCGTTTGTGAGATATTCTGTTCACAGACAGACAGACCGACCAATGAAGAAAAACATGATTTTGGGTTCAGGGTCTCTAAAACGTGAAGGTTTGTTGAAAACTCAATTTCAAATTTTTGGGGTGAATCCAATACTTCCTTTATCGTAAAAGGAAGTAATAGTAATTTACGATTCAAGTAACGTTATCAAGCTTTTTACATTACGAGAGAATAGTTTGAATAAACGAGCGACGTTAGGAGCGAGTTCTTTAAAATTCTCAATTGCAAACGGTCGTAATTTTGCGTGGTTAAAAACAGTTGCTACTGACGACGTGCCGAATGATCTCTTTTAAACACGTTGCTACTGACGACGTAAACTAATGAAAACATGTTATTAAACAGCCGTTTTATATACTTAAAACTGCCCACTGAAAGTCAATTTTACACTGTCGTAGATAAAGTAAATTGTATCCACTATTATCATCACAGTGTTACTCTAGCAAGGTGGCTTTAGTGGATAAATCAATTACAACTTTATAGGTAGGTATTGGAAAGTAGTTATATATTGTACAATTAAATAAAGAGGCATTTTATCCATAAGGGCAAAACTTTAATTCACGAGACAACCGAGTGAGATAATTTCCCGGAATGGATAAAATCTCTTTATTCACGTGTAGCATATACAATTTTTTCCAATACCTACAATTAATTGTATAAATAAGTTTTAAAATTGAATAAATAATTTTAAATATGTACCTAATCATATTACTTGGTTGTGTACTAGTTTCCACGGTAGCATGCTTGTATTTTGTAAGTTGCTATGGATTATTAACTACTTTATTCACTAGTGAATAAAGTAACTCTTTGTCCATCCTCATCATTAAAATGTTACTTTACCATAAATATTTACTCAGATACAATACAGCTTTATAAATAGGCATTGGAAAAAGAAAATTACTTCACTAGTAGAGCCAAATTCTCCTGAGAAAATATATGGAAATAGATAACAAAAACCTAAATGTATCTAAAAAAATGTAGCCACCACTCCGCTGCCGACCGAGCTTACAAGAATCTTACTGGACAAATGCTCCAAAAATAGCTTCGACTTTTTCCAACAATTTCAACACTTTCGACTACAATATATTTTTCAAAATGTATGTTTGCCTAAACTTTTTATTGACTTGTAACCCGACCATGGCAATCAGGTTGCAATAAAAATAATTAAAATTCAACAGTATTCAATTACCACATACATATATGAAAGTATAAGATCTGCACACTTAATTGTGTGCAGGCACGTCTTCAGCTATGAACTTCAATCTAGCCCGAAATTTCTATGAAAATGTGCGTCAAACAAAATTGGGCGTTATGACTAAAATCAAACTTGGGTGTTATGACCAAGTTGAGCGTTGTGACCAGAATCAACAGTGGGCGTTGTGACCAAATTCGGCATTCTGACCAAAATCGAAATTGGGCGTTGTGACCAAGTTGGGAATTCTGACCAAAATCGAAATTGGGCGTTGTGACCAAGTTGGGAATTCTGACCAAAATCGAAATTGGGCGTTGTGGCCAAGTTGGGCATTCTGACCAAAATCGAAATTGAGCGTTGTAACCAAGTTGGGCGTTGTGACCAAAATCGAAGTTGGGCGTTATGACCAAAATGGTGGTTTAAGTGGCGTCGATGGCACTCTTCTATAACAGGCGTCGGTGGGCGTTATGACCAACGATTAGTATAGTAAATTAAAAAAAAATAGCTGAAAATTTTCTTCTAATGAAAAACAAGACATATATTGACTTGTTTTTCAGCCCAAATTATAAGTCATAATTTTTACTCAATTTTAGAAGAAGTAGTGAATTCAATGTAAAAAAGTCTAAAAATTCGGTTGAGGGCCAGCAGCCAGCATTGCGTCCCCACTCCGCCACATGAATCTCTGCAATGAAGGTATATAAAGACTCAATTCAGATATCTATCGGAAAATTTATTCGACCATACAGGGTGTCCTGTTTTTTTCTGTAATTTTTTTCTATAGATAGTAAGTGTTATTCTGATCCAAAAATTGTGTATAGAATTTTTTTTTTCGACTCATTAACAAGTTGCAGTATGTTACAAGAGAAATACGAACAGTTATTAATGTAATAGAACAAACAAATAATTAACAAGCAAAGGCAAGTAATAGTTTTAATGGGCATCTAAAATAAAAACAAACGAATTACGAGTATACCGAATGTTCAAAATAATCTCCACCATCTTCCATGCATTTCTGGCAGCGCGTCACAATGGCTTCTTGCACACAATCTAGCATTTAGTCGTTATTCCTTAACAAATTAAAATGATTTTCAATGCGTTCTATTAATTTGTGTCTGGTGTTCATGGGCGTTCTGTACATTTTCGATTTCAGATTTTAGCCTCAAATATGAAAATTCAAAAGCATATTCTCTGCCGAGCGAGGTTGCCATTGAACAGGTGCAGCACGTCCAATTCAATGGGGACATTATTGTTTTATTTAAATATTGTTTTAATATTTAAAAATTGCGGTATCTTGTTAAGAAGTCGTAAAGCAGTATGTCTGTATAAACATTTTTATTCGGAATAACATATACTATCTACAAAAAATGGGGGAAAAACCACGACAGAGTGTATAATGCCAAAAATGTGAATGTCATTACATTTTCTCTGTGATTTCCTAAATTTCAAGTTGCAAGAGCTGAAGGAAAGCAGGTACTTTTCCAGCACTTATGCAACATATTTAAATCTCAAGATATCGGAATGTGTCTTCGTCTATGAGGGGGTGGAAAATGCATTTTACATTCAGTGGTACCATCAAAATTTTCCACGAGCCCCCACTGCTATGGACAATGGTTATTTAATCAGGCTAATATGCTGGATGGAGCAAAACTAACGTTATTTGCATATATTCTTGAGGCGATATAGGTTTCCACTACAGCAAAATAGTTTAATACAAAACTTTTATGAGTCTTAGTGCTCTATTACCCTATACCCTACCAACGTTTTAACGGAACGGGGTTTCTGTGGCAGCTCATATCCTGAGTTCTGTTGCGGACGACACTAAAGGAAAAGGTCAAATAAAATAGTCTATTTAAATTAATTTCATACAGGTCACGTTAAAATAATTAAATGTATTGTAGAATCGGGGCTAGGACACAATGCCCACTGGTCACAAACCCCAACTCAGAATTTGGTCATAATGCCCAACTCCGATTTTGGTCAGAACGCCCAACTTGGTCATAACGCCCAATTTCGATTTTGGTCAGAACGCCCAACTTGGTCATAACGCCCAATTTCGATTTTGTTCACAACGCCCAACTTGGTCCCAACGGCCAACTTTGATTCTGGTCACAACGCCTACTTTTGATTCTGGTCACAACGCCCAACTTGGTCATAACGCCCAAGTTTCATTTTGGTCACAACGCCCAACTACGACTTTGGTCGTAACGCTCAACTTTTTTTGAAGCACATTTTCATAGAAATTTCGTGCTAGATTGAAGTGCATAGCTGAAGACGTGCAGGCACCCAAGTAAGTGTGAAGATCTTATACTTTCATATATGTATGTGGTAATTGAATACTGTTGAATTTTAATTATTTTTATTGCAACATGATGGCCGTGGTCGGGTTACAAGTCAATAAAAAGATTAGGCAAACATACATTTTGAAAAATATATTGCAGTCGAAAGTGTTGACATTGTTGGAAAAAGTCGCGGCTTTTTTGGAGTATTTGTCCAGTAAGATTCTTGTAAGTTCTGTCGGCAGCGGAGTAGTGGCTACATTTGTTTAGATACACTTAGCTTTTTGTTATCTATTTCCATATATTTTCTCAGGAGAATTTGGCTGTACTAGTGAAGTAATTTTCTTTTTCCAATGCCTATTTATAAAGCTGTATTGTATCTGAGCCAATTTTTATGGTAAAGCAACATTTTAATAATACGGATGGACACAGAGTTACTTTATTCACTAGTGAATAAAGTAGTTAATAATCCATAGCAACTTACAAACTACAAGCATGCTACCGTGGAAACTAGTACACAACCAAGTAAATAATATGATTACATATTTAAAATTATTTATTCAATTTTAAAACTTATTTATACAATGTTCCCGCAGGAATTTGCTTTATAACAATTAGTTCCGTCTGCAGCCGAATTTTGTCATAACTTGACTGTATTACAAACTAGCAATATGCCCATTCTTTGTACGAACTACAAATGTTTGTTTTTTCTTCTAAATCTTAAATTAATTCTGGAGTGTCCCCCTTCCACCTCACTCAATACGCTAAACTAAAAAAGTCTGTAAAAAATATTGTAGGTAAATAGGAAATAATATTCTTCCGAAAAAAGTTCCCCTTAACTCTTATGCTTCACGTACCCCCTGGAAATGTGTATCTATGTAAACGTCGTTCCCCTTGTATAGATTTATAAAACTATAGTTTTAGTATAACAATGAGATAAAATCAAAAATATATGTACTTATTAATTGTTGTATTCGTATATTATAGCAGGATACCCGTTTACACCACTTGGGTTTGGAATTTCAGAAATTCTCCTGTATTCTAAGAGATATTGAGAAATGCATGAAAACACAGTTTACCTATTTCCACCCCTTAGAGGTGGAATTTCGAAAAATTATTTTATCCTGAAATGTACCCAGAGCGAAAAAAAATAATAATTTTAACCCCCTACCCCTTTTTAGTTTTCCCCTTTTACCGCTTTAGGAGTGAAATTTAAAGAAAACCTCTAAAACCCCTTTTCTAAATATTTGAAAAACACATCTATATGCCAAAAAAGAATGCCCTAATTCAACAAACACAGAAGATACACCGAGTTCTATAATTCACCCCGAATACAGATTCGCACCATTAAGGATTGATTAGGGTAAAATCCTGAAATGAGTTGTTCGACATTTGCATTGGATACTTATGCAAGCAACCAACAAGTCCATATCTTACCGGGTCTAAGAGATATTGGGTAATTCGTGAAAACACAGTTTACCTCTTCTTACCCCTAGGGGTAAATTTTTTTCTCCGGAAATACTTTTCTAAGCATTTGCATTGAAAATCTTTGCAAGTAAACACCGGCTGTAAGAGGCATTAAGGAATTCGTGAAAACCCATTTTACCCCTTTTCACCCTCTTAGGCGTTGAATTTCAAAAAATCCTTCTTAGCACTTCTTTTACTAAGCGGGTTCAAATTTATTTTCCTGAACAAACGCGGTCGCTGTTGCAGAGTGTACAGGTTGGGGCAAATTCGATGTTTTCATAGGGAATCTCGATAACTGTAAGAGATATAGAAAAATGGACCTCCATCCTCGACCTTTTTTCGAGAAACACTCAATGGTGGAAACCAAAATGGGTTACCGTCTTTTGTTTTCGAGCTATAAACAAAAATTAAATTTTTCGATTTGTCGTTTTGTGGCCATAGCTCGCTTATTTATAAAAATAGATATAAGTAATTTGACGTTTTTCTGGCACTTTTTCGATACAAATGCAGTGTGTAGTCAGTTATTCAAAAAAAGTTTTGCAATTCGAGTTATACCATAACATTGTACTTTTGTATATGAAACCCATAGTTGTATGTGGTATCATGAATAAGAGGGTGTTTTCCCATTCCAGTGATATATATCATAATATACAGATTTGTGGCGGAAACTGCGAATATAAGTAATCAAATGTGCTAGAATACAGTTTATGGACTTTGTATACGTTAGGCATAAACAGACCTATATGCGATTAACATCTAGTATCGGCAGAATCAAAATGATTTGTTTTTAGATAACACTGAATTCTAGGATACTAGATTTTAAATCATATATGCCTACTTCTGTCTAACGCATACAAAGCCCATATAGACCAGGGTCGATAATTTTTGAAACCAAAAAAAATTATAGTAGGATGAAACCCATTGGAAAAGGAAGAGAATATAACAAAAATGAAAGAAAAAATAATTTACGGGCGATCTGAGGTCGGGAAGTGGAAGGGGGTGAGTTTTTAAGGGTAAAAAACGGTTTATCTCGATTTCCGTCAAAACTACAAGTCCTATGGAAAAAAGTTAAATGGCAAAGTTGTAGGTAATAAAAAGATCTATAACTTTGGTATTTGCACTTTTTTCACATAATTTCAAAATTTATGTGAAAAATTCAAATAACCAAGTTTTTGATTTTTGATTATCTTTTACAAAAAAAAAATTTTTTTTACAAAATTTGGTGAGAATTTACCTTTTTATGTCCAAAACACACTGTAATTTTTTTTATTTAAAATATTTATTTTTTCACCTTATTTTGACTTAATATCGAAAAAGCACCCTAATTTTCAATCGAAAATTCTCACGTCAAAATATCTGCTTTTTTTAAAAAGTCGGTGGGCTTTTTGTTCGTTGAAATCTCTACTTTCTGATGGTGTCAAAAATATACATGACTATGGTAAATGTTCTCAGAAAATGCAAAGAAACGAAAAAAACTCAAATCCGAAATTTTTTCAATTAAATTCAAATAATCATGACATTTATTTTCTCAAGCCAGGTTCTGGAAATGTAAAAGATCTATTTTTCACGTCTAATAGTTTCAAATATGAATCCTTCAAAAATATCGTTGCATTTCTGCATTGTTTTTCTGGTTGCGATCTGGATTTGCCGGAAAAGGAAAGAAAAGTATCGTAAATTCATTATTAGACGATAAAAAAATTTAAAATTTGGTTAATATTTTTTATAAAAAAGATGCAAACAAAGAAGATACCGAAAAAAAAATGGATTACAATTAATCAAATCTATTTATAAATGTAAAAATGATAATATCAGCAACAGATTGGGGCTGGAAGCAACATCAACGTGGCATTATGCCCAAATTAACAGAAAAGGAATTAATTCGGGAAATATTGCTCAAAACTATTTGCTGCAGCTGTGAAACTGGATGTAACAGTTTAAAATGTGGCTGCCGAAAACATGGTTTAAAATGCACAAATTTATGCTCAAATTGTCATGGTTCTGAAAAATGCTCCAATGTGGAAGAAAAAACCTACGAGGAAGTTAATGATTCAGATGAAATTGTGGATGAAGAACCAATGCAGACTGGAAATAATATTGGAGACGAAGACGGTGATGGTCTTGAAGATTTCGAAGATCTCCTAGAATCAGGAAGGTTTGTCGAATCTAACGACGAAGAAATGCCATCAAAGAGACAAAAACTAATGGATAAGTGATTAGAATTCAAGATAAGGTATTTATAAATAACAAGATTAATGTATTTAAAAATATTATAATGAATAACGTAGGTAATCAGTATAAAATATCTAAATTCAATAGTACGATTTACATGTATATTTATATCTTATGAGATTTTCTATGACATAAATGTAATTAGAATTTAATAAATCAACTTTTTTACTGAAAAAAATTGCAGCAGTCACATTTTTGAGAGAAATCCCCTTTAATCTTTAATATTTAGAACAACTATTTTCGCATGTTTTTTGCAATCTTTATGTTTTATGGATTTGTAATTTTTTTTGTTTATCAATGTAACATGGAATCTTACGTTTTTCGAGTAATTAAAGTGTAAATTTTAATAAATAGCTCAAAATTGTACATAACGATTAAAAAAAAATTTCGGATTCGAGTTTTTTTCGTTTCTTTGCATTTTCTGGGAACATTTACCATAGTAATGTGTATTTTTTTTACACCATCAGAAAGTAGAGATTTCAACGAACAAAAAGCCCACCGACTTTTTTAAAAAAGCAGATATTTTGACGTGAGAATTTTCGATTGAAAATTAGGGTGCTTTTTCGATATTAAGTCAAAATAAGGTGAAAAAATAAATATTTTAAATCAAAAAAATTACAGTGTGTTTGGGACATAAAAAGGTAAATTCTCACCAAATTTTGTGAAAAAAAAATTTTTTTTTGTAAAAGATAAAAATAAAAAACCAAAAAATTGGTTATTTGAATTTTTCACATAAATTTTGAAATTATGTAAAAAAAGTGTAAATACAAAAGTTGTAGATCTTTTTATTATCTACAACTTTGCCATTTAACTTTTTTCCATAGGACTGGTAGTTTTGACGAAAATCGAGATAAACCGTTTTTTACCCTTAAAAACTCACCCCCTTCCACTTCCCGACCTCAGATCGACCGTAAATTATTTTTCCTTTCATTTTTGTTATATTCTCTTCCTTTTCCAATGGGTTTCATCCTACTATTATTTTTTTTCACTTTTTACCATTTTCAAAGGCTTCAGCCCTGGTCTAGTAGTCCTAAAAAATTAAATAACCATTTTAATATATTAACCTTATACATGATTATTGTATATTTTGTATTGTAAATAATAAACCACTATGTTATTTTTAATTATCAATATTATTCCTATAAATGTATTCAGTAATGCAATATGGTTGATTGTTGCTTGTTTAGAAATTTATATTATGCAAGGTTTATCTAGAACGAAGGTTAAAGCTTAATGTACGTGTAAAATCAAGACAACAACTTTGCATAAACATATGTCTTTGACCAAACGGTTACCGAAATACAGGATGCTGAATTGTTTTTACACTCTGTATTGATTTTCTCTGAGGAAGTTGGGGGGCAAGCTAATGAAATTTTTAGGGTAAGTAGTACTCAATCCTAGACACCTTCGACTATTACTATTATTTCAATATGACATTCTAATGGAGTAGATATCAAACGAGTGTCCCCTTTTTCAAAAATTTGATACGCTTCTGCCAGATTTCATAATTCTGATTATATTTTTTAATCTACATTCAATTTCCCATATAAAAGTAATATAGCAAAATTTATTTGGAGTAGTAATATTTCTGTAATTTCGGATTCACAAAACTACTGCGCTTGCAAAAAGAAAACTGGTTTCCATAGCTAAAGAGAGTCAACAACCAAAAATCATTATTTAAATTTATTTTTCTGATTTAACTAATAGTTAAAGGTGTCTAACCTTGAATAAAAACCCTAAAATGTCGTTAACTTTTCTCCACCTTGCTCAAAAAGAAAAATTAAAGCAGAGCTAAATTTCAACACCCCGTATCTCGGTTACCATTTGGTTTAAGATATGTTCCTATAGAGTTTTCGCCTTATTTTTGCACATACTATACGCATACGAAGCCGTAACCTACCTTTTAGATACACCCTATATACATTATACAGCGTGCCCCAGGATTGACGTTACAAGAGATTTAGTCGATATCTCTGAAATATTGCATTGGGTCATAATTTCACATTCGAAACAACTTTTTTAATAACAGTTTTATGAAATATGAACGGATAAGGTACTTCGCCTTACGAGAAAATTGTTTATTATTTTAAAAATGCCAAAATATCACACCGAAATGTAATTTTAAACCAAGCTGACTTTAAATAGCAGTTTTTTCTTTATCAATCATACCTCTTGTAATAAAAATCATGATATACCCTTTATTTTTATTTAATACATTCCAATTACCAATATGTAGGCATCAAGTGAGCTTTCCTTCTTAAAATACAAAAATTAGGTACTTCTGTGCCCAGCGACGCTGGTTTGATGTCTTAAACATACATAAGTTAATTAACAATAGAATTAGTTTGTCAGTTCTTAAACAAAAGTTATACACAGATATCGCCATAATTCACGATCCGAATATTAGCTGAAATGTTTTTGTTAAATAGTTAATAGGCGAGTACGGAACTTGATATAATATATATCTAAGTTGCTAGAGAAGCCACATGGAGGGAGCAATAGCTTTAATTAAAATTACAGTTTAAATGCGTATAAGCAGCTTGCGCATGGCTTTCCCGATTAGTTACCAGTGCAGGTTAATCGTGTGCAGTCGTGATAGTTTTATTATCGTTTAAACCTCGCAATGGCTCCAAAGTTGTACAAAATGGACCTCAGTCCTCCCACGAGGAGCGTGTACTTGGCAGCCAAATATATGGGTATTGTTTTAGATTATATCGAAACCAGCCTAGCAACAGAGGATAATTTAAAACCCGAGTTTGTGAAGGTATACCAGACAGTGTGAGTGATACACCGAATATATTGCTTGATTTTTAGCTCAATCCTCAACATACAATTCCAACCCTCGAGGACAAGGGGCAGGTTATCTGGGACAGCCATGCTATCAACGTTTATCTTACAACACAATACGGCAAGGACGAGTCTTTGTACCCAAAAGACCCTTTTAAAAGAGCCGTGATTGATCAAAGATTGCATTTCGATTCTGGTGTATTGTTTGCTCTTGTTAGAAGGATTGTGGTAAGTATTAATATTACTCTAATCCGACCTACTGCAAAAAGTTCTTGCAGCGACCAATGCTCGATAAGGGTGTAAAAACAATTCCTGATGACTTGGTTGAGGAAGTAAATTCTGGCTATGAATTTGTGGAAAAATTCTTGGGAGAAAATAAATGGATCACCGGGGACAACCTAACCTTGGCCGACTTCAGCATCCTCTCATCTGTAACGTCTTTGGATTGCTTGGTTCCTATAAACGCTAGCAAATGTCCAAATACCATAGCTTGGATTAAGCGCGCAGAACAGTTTCCCTGGTATGAAGTAAACCAGAAAGGATTAGGGGACTTTAAAGCGTTGGTACAGAAACTAATGGCTTAAGTGATTTTCTGTGATAAAAATTGTAATGTTAACCTTTGTTGCGCTATTTTTATACTTGTAAATAAAACAAACATGTTATCTTTCGAAAGTGTATTCGAAATAACTAAAATGCATAATCAATACTAGCATACTTTCCAGTTGTTCTTCATTTAAAACTGATTAACATTAATCGGTACAATAATTTGCCAATTTACAATGAGGATTTTAAAACGTTTCATTTTATAAACTATAACAAGCTAAATGTAGTACTATCAAATCATGATTGGGCAAACATTTATAAGTGTACAGATCCTGATAAATCAATCGTAATATTTATATATATTTTACACCATTTTATTTCTTTCAAAAAGTTAGAAAACCTAAAAAGAATAAATGGATAAATAATGAAGAAGTGGCGATTTGTGATTATTCGTATAAACGTTACATGAAAATTAAAAATCCCGAATTTCAACACGAAATGTATCTCATAGCAATGAAATTAATAAATTAATAAAAGATGCAAAAACTAATTATTGCAATGAATTAATTGCTAACTGTATGATACTAAAGCTATGTAAAATGTTACAAAGTAGATTACGAATTTTAACAAATCTACATCTAAATTTTCTAAAATAGCAACTGAGGATGGCATGTCAGTTAATGATAATAAAGAAGTTACTACTGTAACGCTAGCATCTGCATAAATTTTAAATGAACATTAAACAATGTATGTAATTTATGCATCGCTCGTTTAAGCGTTATCGAGCGTTGCATCTATCCGGTGCTTGGTTTTCCGATAACGAGAAAGCTCCCGCTATACGCAAAGTCGCGCAGAATAAACGATAGCGTCCTGTGGCACTCAATGTTCTCCCAGACCCGCTGTTCTGATAAAGCCGCGCGGAGAGTATATAAGAAGACTCCGCGACCAGTTTACTTTACTTGAGATTATCCCTCTTGAGTCCACCAATCCTGACTAGCACCTGCTCTAGCCTGGAAGAGCCTTCCACCCTAACTCCTCTTGGGTTTAGAACCTGATCCTGTCCAGTCACAACTTGAGTACATGGACTTGCCATTATCCCAAACTCATCTCCTGAAGTTAGATTGTGACGGTGAAGGCCCGTCTCCTAGCTTATTCACTTGAAGACCTGACCTGCAAGTTAGATTGAGACGGTGAATGCCCGTCTCCTAGCCTGCCTTATACAGGGTGTCCCAGAATAACTGTTTCTAATTCTCAGAATTGAGAGAGGGCATCCTATTCAACAGTTTTTAATAATAAACTAGTGTTTTGAATTAAAACTGCATGAAGGATATGAGGATTAGAAATTTCTCCAATGTGGATACATAATCCATTCACAAAACTCGTGGATTGTCAATGTCAATTTTTTTAAATATTTGCTGAGTGTACCTGGAAATTAGTTCAAAAGTTAAGCGAATTAAAAAAACATGAAACCTAAATAATTATAATACGTGTAAATTCATTTTGTAATGTAATATTTAAAGTTGGGTTACGTTACATGTGTCAAAAATTAAGCGAAGTAAAAAGCATGAAACTTAAATAATTATAATACATGTAATTGCATTTTGAAATGTATTTACATGTATTATAATGATTTAACGTTCATGTTTGTGACTTCGCTTAACTTTTGACACATGTAACATAACCTAACTTTAAATATCACTAATTTCCAGGTACACCCAGCAAATATTTATATAAGAAATATATATATATATATATATATAAAAATATATAAAAATTGACATTGAGAGTTCACGAGTTTGGTGAATAGATTATGTATCCACATTGGAGAAATTTCTAATCCTCATATCCTTCATGCAGTTTTAATTCAATACGGAAGAATTTCCGAACACTAGTTTATCATTAAAAAGTGATGAATAACATGCCCTCTCTCAATTCTGAGAATTAGGAACAGTTATTCTGGGACACCCTGTATATAATTTCCAAACCTGATCTGCACGTTAGACTGTGACGGTTAATGTCCGTCTCCTAGCTTATCACCTTAAACCCGAACTTGCACGTTAAATTTAGACGATGACTGACCGTCTACTTTTATTATTAAAAAGTGTTGAATAACATGCCCTTTCTCAATTCTGAGAATTAGGAACAGTTATTCTGGGACACCCTGTATATAATTTCCAAACCTGACCTGCACGTTAGACTGTGACGGTGAATGTCCGTCTCCTAGCTTATCACCTTAAACCCGAACCTGCACGTTAGATTTAGACGATGACTGACCGTCTACTAACCTGTTTCACTATAACTTCGAAACCGCATTACGATCTGCCGCTATAATATTCCAAAACTATTTATTAACGATACCTGTAGGAATCAAAATTGCACGTTACCCCTAAATGCGGTGCGAGCCCTATAGCCGCATGCATGAACCTACCTGAAAGGTCCGCCCTGAACGTTTACGAGACGTTTCCTAGAAGCCTGAACTCCAAGTCCGTCTTTGGGGACCGACCGCCGGAAAATTCATCACGTCCAGCCGGGCTGTAAAGGATAGCCGCTCGCTAAAATTCACATCATCATTACTCCGGAGGGTACGCTAGGCCATCCTAGGACACCTGCAAGACCCGCACGAACCCATATGCAACCCCTGGGGTGCAGGTATCGGTTAGATCTACGGGATTTATTCATTTAATTTCAGCACCTCATGCGTAAACAACACTGGGATTTGGAGGTCACCCGCCCGGAACATTCGACCTACAGGCCAAAATATATAATTGGCACGTCGCCTCTGGCAGCCGCGTTCCGTAATTACCTGGTACACTTGGTGCAACGCCCCTGGCAACCGTCTCCCGTACAGATCTGCTAGGTGGATTGCAGTTCACCAAGGAGAAAAGAAACACGACCCCACATGAGAATTTGTTATTTTCATAATGGACAATTCAGTTAATTATAAAACTACGGTTTAATTTGTATTATAATTATCTACAATATATTTATGGTCATTATCCAGTTTTTTCTGTGTATATGAGTTTGAGCGAATCATGTCTCCGATTGAGCCAACCTGAGGTATAAATTTATAAGGCCCTTAGTGAAGAGGTGAAACGTTACACTACCACCTTTAATCACTATTTTATTAATGTGCCAGTTCTATTAGCGCAGAAATTTAAATCTGATGACAATTTTCATTTCAACATAGTCGGTAATGATAAATCATTTTTTGGTCTCCTATCTTAGCTTACTACACGGGAGATTTCTATATACAAAATGAAAAAAATCAGTATTGCTTTAGTACGTCACAACACGGTACTTCAAGAATTGTCTCGTGGTGTAGCAAAGTTTGCCAGCTAGTTCCTGAGTAGGATGGGGTCGATTGTCCGGAAGCGCCGCACCACTGGTTCGAGACGGTTTCAACCAGCTACCTAGAAATTGATCTAACCCAATTGTTCATTTACACTATATATAACTCTGCAATCAGCTCCAAGAGCACATGAATATTGTACAAGCGTAATGTTCGATAATTCGAATACAAATTATGAAAGGAAAGCGCCACGATTCTGTATATTTTAATTTATTCGTAGTGATGTCTTCCTAATTCTAAGGTTCTATCACACTAAAACAGAATAACAGAACTACATCTACAACTCGTGGTAAACACATTTGTAGCAACAGCTTTCAGAATTTTTCTCTAACGTCCATACATTTCACAGCTTAAACCCTAGGTAAAAAGCGAGTATAACCCGAAAATCGTATCTGAGGGGAAAACTTGCGCAGCCAGCGACCCTGAAAAAGCTACGGAGGGTTCTGATCTTGGTGTTCCTGCGGAGAAGCCACCCAAACAAATGTGCAAAGTCGTGTGGGGCCGACATTTCTCCAGTCCGTTGTCTCTTTGCAGTTCGCACTAGGGAAAAGCCACATGAACCAGCCTCGTAAGTAGGTAAGGTAATCGAAAAGCGCAGAACTGCGTATAAATTGGTTTTTCAGGTGTTCCCCGAGGTGACGTCCGAGTCCAGGATGAGAGATTTGCAGGGCGAGGTACTAAGTGCCCCGAAATTATACAAAATCGAAGACGACGTCCAGAAGCGAAGTGGCCAGAAGTGAGTAATTGCACAGAAATAATGTCGTATCCAAGCGTGACTAGATTTATTTCAGTAATTCCACACACCACTGCGTACGGCTGAGCGAAAACCTCCATAATATTAAATGAATTCCTATTCACATATAGCGAGAACTGCAGGAAATCACATGAACATCCCAAAAAGGTAATATAACGCTATCAGCTCCTATACTGGCCGCCGAATGTCATACCAACAATCTATTTTTCGGCAATCACTTAGAATTCCTAACTTCAAGGATTTCCAAATCCATACAGAAATGAAAAATGCGGCTAGGCAACCAAACATACACTAAGAAATAGCTGGCAGCTTAAGACAATTATTGGATATCGATTTAATGTTAATTATCCCAAAAATACCTCGGAACAAACAAACAAATTTTATATCAAAAATAAGTACCTTAAAAATTTATTAATTAAGTGAGTATGGCAAGATATCTTCGGTTCTATTAAAAAATCTACTTTATGAGATCTCAGACAGGGCAACGTGTCTGTATAATAAATACCTTGAAGCTGGATGCTAACAGTCTTAAAAGTTGCTATTATAAAGCATCTTTACAAAAGCGGCTTTAGGGATCGAACAGCCATAACATCCTCAGATTATAAATTTTTTTATGAGGTTATTAAGAACTAATTATTTACATATATTTTTTAATTTAATCGATTTTCTAAAGAACATGATATCTTTATTGAAGGGAGTGGAGCAGGCAATGCCTTGGCTAGTGTGGTCTCTATCTGTGCTGCTACAACAAAGCAAACTCATTAATTGTCTGTCTGGATTTATTAGCGATTATCTCGCAAATAGAAAGCAATTAGTAGCAATGAATTAATACTACATAAAGTGAACTCAAATTCGTTGAATATGGAGTTCCACAAGGCTTAGTTCTAGGCCCTTTATTGTTTATAACTTAAATGGATGATCTCCTTCAGGTGTCTATTGATAATTCCCGTATTATTTATTATATAAGTGACACAGTTTTTCTCGTTACTGGGCGAAATTTTAGTCCCAGGCAGCTCGTGCGATTCCCTTTCTTAAGCATTGATTGAACAATAACCTTTTATCTGTAAATTATCATCAAACATATTTCATGACGTTTTGCATTTATAAAAATCATCTTCGTGACTATAATGGTATAACTACAATAGCAGTAATGGTAATTACAATAAGTGTAGTTGTTTAAACTTGATTTAAACACACATAAATTTTATTTTCTAAAATTTACGAAATCCAGTCGCACGTTTCTAAATGCAATTCTGATTTAATAGCAAGAAATTTTTAATGCCGCAATCACCAGTCTTTGCTTTATTTAATGTGTTTAAATTAGATTAAACATATATAAATTTCAGTCCAAATTTACGGAACATTATTCATAATTTAAAAGTCAGTGTTATTTCGCAATCAGACGAGTTAAAGACCAGGAAAACTGCAGATCTGCACCTCATGCACAAAACCGATCTACAGCGGCAGGTTCAACGGGCGACCTTCGCTCCAGCAGGAAATAAAACCGCTGAATTGCTACGTTGTTATTTTGTAATTGTAAACGCTTTAACCCAGTAAACTGTACATTTGAACTTTGATATTGTTACTTCGTTAAGCATTCTTGTTTTGTATAAACAGAACATTTATTTTCGTAATAAAACAATCTGCATTTAATGTTTGATTCATTCACTACCCCAATACCAAGCCATAATACTGTCAAAACGTGAGGCTGCGTCTTATGGGACAGTTTACTGTCGTCCCTTTCAAGTACCATTGACTACATTGGTTTAAAACGTAAACACAGTCTTGTTTACGTGCTTGAGGGATAGAACTAGCGCAAAGCAACGGATTCCTGATTACAGCCTCCAGGTAAATCTGTTCATGGTCCTTCGAGCCGGAACAGATGAACAGATTTGCCTGGAGGCTGTAATCAGGAACCCAAAGTTTTCGTTCGGAGATAGGAAACTTTTGAACTCGTAGTAAATCATGGCTCTAAAATTTGCTCTCGTAAAATTCATTTTTGCTGTATAACATTGATTTCAAAATTAACTTGCATAATAACTATTGCAATTATCAAAAGTAAATTAGAACTGTCAAACTAGAAAACAACAAATATTTGTTTCATGCCAAGTTTGATTTCCATAGTGCACTTGATCTATTAGTTTCCAGAAATTATGGGCACTGCCCTCGTATACAGATGTTTTCATACAAATTGTTCACTTGGTTATGTATCCATAATTATAGCTTCAGGACTCAGTATAGCTCGTCAGAAGCAATACAATTTTTTTTCGAAAGCAACATTTGAATGTTGTAGATCGTAAAACTCAAATAAAATTGAAAACAGTATTCTTCCTTCTAAGGTACTCTTCAAATGTTAGATTTTCTTTCAAATATAAACTTTATGAATCAAATCAATCGTTAATGTATTATCCTATCAAGAGATAATTGCTTCAATGTTTAAGTAAGTAGATAACTGAAGTAAAAAATAGTCAGTTAATTTTTTAAATGTAGCATTCAGGAAGAGGAGTGGCATTTGCTTTATTTTTTTAAGAACAAAAATTTGCGATTATTTCGTCACACCATAAACTTAAAAATTTACTAAAGCTAATGCAGCAAAAAACATAATAAATTACAAATGTCGATAACGAGGATAGACTTTGTATCTCAATATTTGTTACGACCTCAGAAATAATCAAAGAAACATGATTTTACACTTAATTTTGAAGAACTTTTGTATTAATATTTTACGAGTTCTGCTATCTGATAAAGCAACTCCAAGATGATTTGCTAGTTTCTAGTCTGGGTATTTTTATAAAATCAAAAGCCTACATAATGGCTTAATCCAATCAAACACTTGAAGGTCTAACGCTACTTGCAACAAGGTTATCTGTATTTACTCTTACATTATAACTCATAACGTTATTCAATAATCGATAAAACTAGCATACTGATATATCTCTATTGAGATCCAAATTTATTCATTTATGCAAATGTCAATCATCTTAATAAAAACATTCAACTTAAACTTAAACATCAAAACATTATTTAGATATTCGTAAAATATTAATGGGCAAATGAAAGGTAAACATGCTATATTCGATCACCTACTACCAAGGTTAAACTGTAAATTGTCATATACACGCAAACCAGCCATGATATCCCATCTTTTCTTTTAGTTATCTTGGCAATATTCTCCCCTCAACATCAACATTTAATCTTATTTTCCACAAATCATGGTAGCTTGCCGTTCGGTGTTTGTAGTCTGCCAAAAAATCCATTATTGCTCCATTTATCTCGCTCTCACAGAAAACAGACCTCCTCCTCGCGGAGCCGGACATTTGGGCGCGACCATTTGGACGCGGCCATTCGGGCGCGGCCGTTTGGGCGCGAAGACACGTGGGCGCAGGACTATTTGGGTGCGAGACATTTGGGCTCGAGGAAATTAATTAAAGTATATTTGTATTAGCTAGCTTTACTATTAATAGGTCTGAACATTTATTTTAAATAACGAAAATTACCTAAAGCACTTTCAAGAAGGTGGCGGGCGGCAAAAATTTAGTATAGAAATATTAATTGTCGAAAATTAAAATTTTAATAATACAAGTAGGTTCGACGAAAACAAGTTACAAATCTTTTGCGCAGATTTATTGCATTAAAATAATAAGTAACAAAGAATAAATGAATAGAGCTTGGGCACAAACACAGCTATCGATAAACCATCCAACCATTTGCAGATTCATCGACAGCCTGCAAACTGTTCAACGAGGGAGAGATGTTGCGTATGAAAAGTTACTTGCGGGAAATAAGCCCACTCAAAAAAAAAAAACAAAAATGTATCCAGGCTAATAGAAGAATAAAAATTTTTGTTGAAGATTATAATAATCAATATAATCATGTAGACGGCATACGGCGCAAACAATAGGAACATTGTAGAATTTTTAAAAGGCATTTCGTACAATTATGAAATGAATGCGTAGATGATTCTTGCTTATAGATATTTTAAAAAATTGTATATATCTTACTTTAAGAATAATATGTACTATAATAGTAAAAATGGCAAGACAACCTTTTTTATTATTATTTACTATTATTCTTATTTCTGCTTTTATCTTCAGTTAGTCGGTTCATATCATAACGAAAATAATTGTTTACTTTAAAATTTTACAGTTTATTGTTAAGTACTATCAATATAAACAAAGCACAAAGTCGACTAGTTTTGGTTCAAACAGAAGACATATTAGAAACGTATTAAACATTTAAATCTAGCATAGTATTATTCATTTACCAGTACAATAAATGTATTTCTATTTAAAATTATTCTCAACACTTATATAAATAATCTATTTCCATCTCTATTTCAATTCAGAATAATTATTTCATATCTAACCTACTGCATTTTTTATGTATTCAGAATTATTTCAAAACTTATCTAATATACTACCTTCTTTATTTCTATTCGAATTTATTTCAAAATTTATCTAATATAGGTACTACCACCTTATTTAAAATTAATCTCATAACGGTTTCAATAAATAATTGCATTATTCTTTTAATATTGTTTGATTAATTACATTAACTTCTCAGGATAAATAATGATTTAATAAATTGTTTGTTCATTTATGCCAAATTTAAATTATTCACACTTAATGTGTTCCTAAATCCCAACGTTGACCTTTTCTCGCGCCCAAGTGTCTCGCGCCTAAGTGTATCTCGCCCAAGAGTCTCGCGCCCAAGTACCCCCGCGCCCAAACGTCCGCGCCCAGACGGCCGCGCCCAAACGGCCGCGCCCAAATGTCCTAGACCGAGCCGGGATAGGTGATTGGTGGGCAGATTTACAACCGCTCCTCCTCGACCTTGATTTTTCTAATCCAGGTAAAATCTAAATATCAATCCATTTAAACTGTAGATAATACGAATTTCATAGGATTTTCCATTTTTCTTGGTCAAAAACATTCCCACACTAGAGATGAAAATCTGAAAAAACCGTATAGAAGACTTTTCATTAAATAAGAACACGACTGACGTAATTGTTGGCATTTTGAAGTTTTACAAAAGATAAGTTTAAAAATGTCTACCTGGATATATCTACAGTTTCGTAGATCTACACAGTTCCAATTATACCTGCGGTTTGGGAAAAAACTTTCAGTAAACTAAAACTAACAAAAATTACGTTAGTGTGTCTATGTTTCAATGAAATATCTCGACGAAGTATTTGCCTCAATTTTAGACTTAAAAAATCGCTACTGATTTTGCATTTAAAATACCTGAAATGTAAAAGTTTAAGTCCGTGCCTCCCTGTATTTTGTGTTTTAATAAACTGTACTTTTACAATGAGAACTTCAATATATCGATCTGATCATTAAATGATAAAGCATTCAATAACTACACAATAATACAGCAGCTTAAAATAATGTTCCTAAAATGTTTCGTTTGGAATTGGAATTTCAGTTTCTTCCAACTGTATTTGCAATTCATTTGTAAATAGTCCAGTTTTGATTGCAATTGTAATACAACTTAGTCAAGAATTGTCTGAAAGAAGTAATTATTATTAATAAATGTAATATAAAAGTTTAATTCTTACATATTTGGCCATGTAGTTGAAAACATACACAATGTAAAACTGTTAACCTAAAAATATGTTTTAACGAAACAAATGGGTTGTATAATAGTAATTTACGTTATAAGTCCGGTAAACGCAAGTTTACAGTAGTGAGTCCAAACGTTTCGGGACGAGGCGACGTAGGAGCCGAGTCTGGAATGTTGAGACGAGCTACTGTAAAAGTTTACCGGACGTATGTCGTAATGCGTTTTATTTCATACTGCAATTATTAGATTTTTACTTAAAACTAAAAAAAAAAATTTTTTTCAATTGAAAATAATAAATAGTTTGATTATTGATTTATTTCATTTGAGTCCGGTAAAATGTTTTACCGGACCTGTTTATTTCATTTGAGTCCGGTAAAATGTTTTACCGGACCGGTTTATTTCATTTGAGTCCGGTAAAATGTTTTACCGGACCTGATACCGTAAAGCCTCATTTTCCGGACTAAAATCATTAACTTAAACATGGGTTTTACGATGCAGTATGAAATAAAAATATAAATTGAATTGACACAGGTCCCAATTGAAATTGCATTTAATAGTCAATTTTAGACGTTATTGTACTGGTATGTACCTATTTATATTGTCATACACCTAAACAGTGCGATAGACAAATATTAGTGCGAAATTAAAAACTTAGTGTGTGCATCGATTACTACTACACAAGGATTTGCTGTCAACCACAACGAGCATAGCTGTAGCAGAAATCTAGCAAATAGAAGACTATAGAAGATAAAGATCTCGAAGATAGAAGCTTACAAAGTGAGTCTGTTAACCGTCAACTTAAAACAACACACATATTAAAGGAGAGTAGTAATATAAAATATATCTGCTACTTACAGAGTTATTAAAATTGAATTCAATTGAATCATAAATTAGATAATCATAAAATTGTAAACAGACAGTAATATTAATCTAAAATTGATTTAACTGAAATTAAGTATTTATCAAATATTATTAAAAAAGGTGTTAAACCTATGATAAAGGCAGATATTAATTGCTTAATAAATACAATTGTCCTATATCTTGAATTATAGTTATTCATTGTATATGTCTTAATCTGATTTTAATAGTAACCCTGAGATAGAGTAAAATAACTAAGGTTATTAGGTTTTTACAATTAAATGCTAAAGACTGTGGAGAAAAGGTAAGATTAAAATCAAAATGTTAAATAAAACCCTGAGAATAAGATTTAAATTAAATAAAATCAAATCAAAGCTATTAGGCCACATTAATATATGTATTGCTATGGATAGTCACTCATACAGGCGGAAAAAAGTAATATTTGACACCAATTCTAAATGTGTCTAGCATAAAATCAACGTTTTATTTGTCGATTATGAGACAATCTAAGAATTTGAATGAAATTGTCACCATCCGTAAACTAAGACTTATGCAGAAAATTTAATACAGCTGTTAGGGATGAAGCTTAATAGCTAAATGTAATTAATCAAAATTGCCCATAAAAATTCCACTGTCTCCGATTAGATTTTGTCCTCAGAACAGATTTGATTTGAGTGGCTTCTTTAAGTAGTTTAACGCTAGTCACTAAAAGATGACTTGGCAATTAATAGTAATTACAGCTTTTTATTACTAAAACTGAGAAAAAGACACTCAGTGCCTTCAACTTGACCTATTGTAACTATTTGTTGAACTTTTCGTTCTTTATTAAACGTCCGAGTTAAATATTTGACCTCGCTATCAATGACAAGCGAGAGTTTATTTTTAGTTCCAGCTAACTAGATGCAATTCGATGATCATCTCGCTTTCCACATGACCCTCAGCATTCGTCATCCACACTACATTTTCGATGCGTCAGTCCTTTGCCGATCACTTCCTAGGAAAATCACAAATACAAATAATGCTGCAGGTTGTTGACACCCAAAAGTTTTTGCATTGCCTTGACTGACTTCAGCATTTCTTTAATCGCTAACGCCTCTGATACGCTAGAATACAAGTAGTTGCAAGAAAGTGTAAATATATTGTTTGAAGCTTTTGCAGTTATTCGTCAATATTAGAATTAAATTTCGACTTAGACCGCTTCATCATTGTAGCTAAACATCCAGCATTTTTGGCCTAATGTGAACACAATCAAGGATCTGTGTGATGGGTATGGCTTTTGCTTACTCGTGAACTCTTACAAACCATCCATGAATTGGTCCGTGTTGTTAGAGTAGGTACTTTGTGAACAATGGTTTCAATCTTGGCCTGTTTGCTGTTTGTACACGCATACAGACCATTGTCTTGCAAGACGTTGCAGCTTGCATCACCAGAGTCAAAGTTGCTCTAACTAGGATCAAATCATGGATGGATTGTAGCCGCAGATTGCTGTAGCGGCCTAAGTAGATGCTGCAGAGACAAAATGGGGAAAAACTACAAGTGAGAACACAAGCAAATGGATTAACTGATAAGGATAATAAATGAAATAACGAAGCAAATTAGGGAACTCAGGACAGACCACAAGGAATGCTGGAAAGGGATATCCAATTTAAAGAAAGACAACGAAATACTATGTAAAGAAGTAAATTATTAATAGACGAAATTTAAACAACTAGAAGTACTAGAGGATAACATGATGAAAGTGGATAAAATGTATATTAAAAACAATCTTGTTATTATTAGAATGAAAACAGAAGCCAAAGAGAAAGATATTAATACTAACAACATCGAAAAGTTCATGCAGGTAAAAACGAAAATAAAAGAAATGCGTCCGATCGGTAGAAACATAGTATGTCTATGTGTGCTAGAAGTCAAGAACTTTGAGGAAAATAAAAACATGCAAATAAACACAAGGAATGATAACATCTAAAAAAAAAACAGAAACGCTTAACATTAACGTAAAAGAAGAAGACGGCCGACAAGTAACAGACTTAAAATATTTAGGGGTAGTTATACAAACAATGGTATACAGAATAAGGATATAAGGGAGACAATAAAAGAAACTGTAAAAATGCCTTACTTAGTGAATTGGAACTTTATATGGAAAAAAGAAGGAAGTTGGAAGGCAGGCAAGTTTTCGAAGAATTCGGCGCTAGTTCAAATAACTCTCTTTGTCTTTAGGTTCATATGGACGTAAAATAAAATAATGTTTTGGTGATTGTATGTATATAGACGAAATCGGAAAAAAAAGCTTCATTGGAGAAGCTTGACGTGGCTGGGTATTGTACCACTATATTTAAAAGAACTAAAGAAATCGTGTCAATTGAATCATTCAAGGACTTTTTTGATATGTATCTGTTGAAATATCTGCAAAGAAAAGTTCTAGACGCAGTATTTGATAATTTCCTGGAAAAATGGGCAAAACCGCTAATATACAGGCTAGTGTTTTACTGAACTGTTAGTAATTAACTATATTTTATTTCGCTCTTAAAGAAGTACAGTCGCGTGGCCTTTACATTAAAATGTTTAATATAAACACAGTAATTGAACCGTTAACGCACGTTTGGCATTAGAATACTCCCTAATATGTAACAGTAATTTGAGCATCTACTATACCTTAGAGTTAGTTAGGAAAGATTGCTCTTGGAAACGTTTTTATTAGTTGATAACATATTTTTTATACGTATTCGTATATGAATAAAGTGAGAAGGAGAAAGTCAACAGCTGAATAATTATTTCTTCAAAATTCCTAAGGTAACGTTACAACACAAAAAACATCAATATCCACACTAGCCACTATGCAACCTACCACAAACTCATCCAAGTAACACATAATGCATCACGGTATTATTATAACTACAGAGGACACATTCCCACGTCTAGCATCAATAAATTACCCAGTCAACGGCCTACAAAAGCTGTACAGGTAATAATAAAAGTGAAAATTTTCGATCGACGGGCTAACCTGTTTAAATCAGCCGGTGGCCCACTTTGGATGCAACGCTACGCGCGAGGTAACGACTACTATCATAAAAAAGATAAAAAGTCTTACAAATGACGGACTCCATCCAGAGATGCAATGTCAGAGCACGCAATTACAAACTCAATCTCCGTGACCTAAGACGAACTGCGAACAGCAGGGACTCAAAACATAAATTCCGATAGCCGCAAAACCATCGTAGAGCAATAGGAACCGGCTGCTCCAGGATTCAGGGAACTACTGTGACTACCCGGACATATAATTAGACGCATAATAAAAGCCTCTTGCTGACGTAAAACGTTCGGACAAAAAACAACAACACTTTCACTGACGTTAGTAAAGCTAGTAAAGCAATTATCCGCCATAAAAGCCCGGACAATGCCAATTAGCACTTTTCCGACCCGACAGCTTCAGCCAACCATCAAGAAGCAGTAAATTCTCCGGACTGAGGTAATTGACGAGAGTCTATACCGGGTAGTTCGTCATACCTCTGAACATAGGCAATTTACATGACTTATCACGGTTATGCGTATCCCTGATCACCATTTTTATGAAAAAAAATGGTAGTAGTACTAAATTAAAGAGAATAATTTTCCGCGTCCTCTAGTATTAAAAACCTATTGGATAATGTTAATTGTGCGTAAAAAATTTAGAGATTCCCAAATATAAGTGAAGGGAATATCTGAATTTGACGTCCGCTTTCCGCGCAACTGTCCACGACCGCCGTTGATGCAGGCGTCACTATCGTTCTGTTCACAGAAAACGGCAGCTACCGGCTGGAAATAAGCCGTTAAACTGCCGGCTTTTCGAAGCAAGCTTAACCGCCGAATTACGGAACGATGTCTCTATTTATTAGCTTTACTTGCACGCCAATAGGGCTGCGTTTGGAATCAAAATGCTCAGATTTAGATCAGCTATGACATGATGCGGATCAAATAATAACTACTGACTCCTGGAAAAACTTCATAAACACTGAAAATTTATCCCATTGCGACTTTAACCGTTAAAAATAATGAATTGATCCTCTCTGCGACGTCGGATGTTGCAAATAACGACCGGAAAGTATTTAAATGCCCCGAAAATTGGCAGCAAGGGACAAGCAAGCTTTGCAGGTCGAACTTGCACTTTCGCACAAAGTATGAAAGCATCCTCGGCGGACAAGCATTCCGGATTGCCCCACAGCTACTGTTTTCCTCCAGGAGGCCACCCTGTTGCTCACCAACTCCAGGTGGAAACTCTTGTCACTCGGCACAGAGCACCCTCCAGAAAGCCGAACAGTTGTTCATCCCCATTAACGCCGCGCCCAGGCCGGATCAGCTCCTTGGGTTTTACTTTTTTCTTTCTATGACCCGCACCTTAGTGGAGCGCTTCTTCGAGCCTTTGCCAACCCCGAACCGGAAATCATGGCTCTATGGAGGAAGAAGAACCACCATCGCCGTTTCCAGTGCGTAATCACGCACTCTATTCACTTTATCTGTAATTATTTTACATCTATATGTCGATATCAACAAAATAAATTCATTAGCAATCTTCGCTACAGTGTTCTGATTAACACACTAACCCCAAGAGATTGAGTCGAGCTGTAGGAAATATAATTTTGTATTAATTGGCGCCCAACCCCAAAGCCTTTGAATTGTGTTATGTTTGCGACCTATTGTGGAAAAATAAGATTTGATAGAGTGCCCAACAGCGAGATAAGAAATATGCAACATCTAAGGCATGAACAATTGGTCAAGACAAGAAAAAATTGTGATAAGCAAATATAAAGTGAGCCAATTCAAATAGCCTGTTGGTATCAATCAAATATCAAGCAATCCAGTAGTAGTAGTAGTAGTTGTGGGAAGACCGAAGTCTAGCAAGTAGGCCACCATAGGCCCTTTTTGCCAACCCCATGCCATCCCCCCAACCGCCTTCATTATCGTCCTCTTCGATGGGCTCTTCTCCCTGCTTAAACCTTCCTGATTTTCTAATGAAGATCAGAATTTCGGCCCAGGATAGGGAGTTCAACTCTTCCATTCGAAGCGTAGGTGCTCCAAAGGTTATATACCTCAGTCGCTGGTACGCTTCGCATTCTCCCAAGTAGTGAAAGGACGTTTCCTAGTCCCTCCCACATCTTGGGTAAATGGGATCTTCCTCTACTCCTATCAGTGTTAGGTGTCTCTTTAGTTTACAGTGGCCTGTCAAGATCCCTATCTAAAGATTTGTGGTTCTTCGGCTCTTTCCCATTAGCCAGACCGATTTCTTTGAATCGAATCCCGCTATGTGGTACTTTGCCTGACGACAGCCCCTGCATCCTTTCCACTTTTCCTCGCTGGTCTTGTAGGGCCACCCGGTTAGGGCTGCTGAGCGCTGCTGCCTTGTTATACCCAAAAAAGGTTCCGGTTCAAAACAAGTTTTTCCGGCTCCGAGTTTGGCTAGTTCGTTCGCCTTCTCGTTGCCTTGGACCCCTGTGTGTCCCGGGACCCAGATAAGCTCGACGTCTTTTTTCCTTGCCAATTCGGCTAAAGCATCTCCACATTCCTGGACAAGAGCTGATCTTGTCCTGGCCGAGAAGATTGCTTTTAGTGCGGCTTGGCTATCGGAACAAATAAAAATTTTTTGCTCTGGGGATATCCTGACTTCGTTCCTTGTTGCCACCGATAGGATGGCATAAACTTCTGCTTGGAATACCGTGGTGAATCTTCCTAAAGCATAGCTTTCTTGCACCCCCCGGCCTTCCATATAAATTCCTGCTCCAGAGGATTGCCTTTCCGCCACTCGAGAACCATCCGTGTAGCATATCAAGGCATTCGACTGGAGCTTAACCCTTTTTTGCTCCCACTGTTCTCTTGTTGGGATAGTGAGAGAGAATCCTTTTTCTAACCTTAGCCGGTCCTCTTCTTCGGTTACCCTGTAGGCTAATAGAGGTATTTCTCTATCAGCCATGTCGGCGATTCTAGCATGGCCCGTGCGAACTCCCTGGCCATTCCATAGCCCCGTATCCCGCATTCTACTGTTTGACTAGTTTCTAGAGTGCCGGTCCACCATAGTACCCTACGAACTCGAGCCTCCCTGAGAGGACAAGCCTCCTCATAAGCTGAGACAATTTTACTTGCCAGTTGCTCTACGTCTTTACTTAATTGATCTTTTGTGCATATACCTTCCTCTGGTTGGCCTCCTTGGCGAACGAGACTGGAACGATAACTTTCCCAGTCTGTTGCCCTGGGGTTCCGGTAGGGAATTTCCAAAGGCTTGTCGGAATTTATTTCCATTCTGATCATACGATGATCAGATGTCACGATATCCGACGTCACTTTCCAGTTTTCAATATTGATTGAAAAACACCTAGAGGCCACTGTAATGTCAATTACCTCCTTTCGGATGCTATTGACAAAAGTGGGCTCTGTACCTTTGTTCATTATCTCAATATCCGTGGACGCCAACTATTCTAGTAGGGTTTCGCCCCGAGGGTTAATGTCTGAGCTCCCCCACACCGACTGATGTGCATTGGCGTCACATGCGACAATTACCGGAAGACCTTTATCTCTCGCAAACGATATTAAGCGTTCGAATTCCTCCGTAGGTATACGCGCGTCGTCCGAGGGAAAATACGCGCTTCCTACTACTACCTTATGGTTTCTAACACCTACCTGATACTCCAGAACCGCTGCAGTGAGGTCCTTGGTTCACATCTGCGGTAGTGGTACCATGCTGAGATCCCTGGACACCATGATACAGGTCCTGGGTCGATCATTTTCTTCCTCGCCAACCACTACATCGTAGTTGGCCATCCTCAGTCCCCTGACCTTATTCCTGTAAACATACGGTTCTTGAATGAGGACTATTTCTCTCCTGCCAGTTAGGGCGCTCATCAGCTCTGCCGTAGCGCCCCTACTGTGCTGAATATTGATCTGACTTACCCGCAGTAAATCCATTATGGGGAGTTAATGGTGCGGGGGCTGTGGTCCTTTCAGTTGTTTTTCTTGACCTGCTTTGACACGCCGGTCTCAGAAGAGTCCTGGCGGACTGCTCCGCTCCACGTCGGCACCCTGCGCACTGCGAGAGTAACCAACTGGTAGTAGAGCTGCCACCCAGACTCCTCCAGAGTTCGGACAGTATCTCCGCTGACCATGAAGGTCAAGAACCACCCTCCTGGTCCTCCTGTCGTCTGAAAATGCCTCCATTGCTCCACTCTTAGTGAGTGGTTCTGTATGGAAAGCATCTGCTTTAGCTTTTCCAGGTCAACCTCCTCTTGGCTTCTGAGACAGAAACCCACCTTCTCTGGCGATGCTGCCTCCGATGCCCTTGTTAGGGCAAAGGTGACTCCCTCGGCACTGAGAGGTGTCCAGCCCTCCAGCCATCTTGCTGAGGTGTCATCCTGGGCAGTGACTAAGAACCAGCCTGGTTCCACTAGTCCTGAGTTCCTGAACCGGAGTTCTGGCCCCTGCTGACCACCTTCGGGGCCTCCCATGGCACTGAACATCTCCGCAACTATGTTCGCTCTAATCGCCTCAGCTTCCTTTGGGAGAACCTGGCCATCTGGTCTGTCAGACCTGATTACAACCTGGTTCTCCCTATTAGGCGGCTTCGGCTCCGTTGCTCGCTGGGACTTAGCCGTGGTTTTTCTGAAAGGATGAGAAACCTTGGCTTTCCCTGCTTGCTTCGGTAAGCTTTTTGGCCTTTTTTTCACTGCCTCTGGGGGAGTGTCATCACTCGGTCTCTTAATGGTCGGTCGGGTACCTGAAAGACCTGGTTGGCCTTCCGTTACCCTTACTCGTCTCATGGAGTGCGTGATGAGCTCTATGGGTTTGCGTGCAGCAGCCCCTTTTGCTCTCCTCGCCTCCGGACCTCTTATTTTTCCCGAGGGCTGTCTCTGCAGCTTACATGGGCCCCTAGGTTGCTGGCCCTGGCCACTTTTTGGAGAGGCGCCTGGACTTGCTTCCTTCGGGCCCTTGTCAGCCGCTTCCTGGGAGGAGTGTTCTGCGTGGCTTGCCCTCTCTTCTCGCCTCTTAAGCGTTCTGGTCTTTCGCTTATTTTCCTTTCGCTTCTCTTTGCGACGGGCCTCCCTAGCCCCTTTATCCATGGGGGAAATGCTAGTCTCCCCCTCGGATTCACTGCCTGATGACCCGAGAAGCAGTTCCTCTTTCTCCGAATTTATTTCGGAGCCTTCCTCTAATACTTTTTTGGAACTAGGGTGCTCCGGGTTTTCTGGCACGTTTAATTCTTGTTCTCTATCTATTTCCATTTCATTCATTTTAAGGGGGGTGTGTATTTTGTTTCTGTTTGTGCTTGTTCTGTGTTAGTGTGCGTGAAGTAGTATGAGTGATTGCTTTGGGGTTGGGGTCCTCCGTGTACCAGTTTCTGCGAAGTATCATGGCAGAGCTGGTTCCGATTAGGAGGTCTGGGCCGCCGCTGACGAAGCCCCCCGAGATACGCAGCAGGGCCCTATTCCAGGCACCACCTGGCACTACTACATACCACGGGATTTTTCGACGGTTGAAAGGGCAGCCCCCTACACTGGTTAGGCAAGGGTGGGCCCCTATACTACCCGTCGGCCCAGGTGTGCCATACCTGGTTTCTAAGCCAGCTACCACTTCCAGATCAGCCCAACCAGGGCCCCGCCTCGATACTTCTTGAAAAACGGAGATACCGGTCTTCCCTGCCCCCGAGTACATGTTGTGTAGATGTGTTTATTGGGTGTACGTGTAAATGTGTGTGCTGTCCTTTCAGGTTGCTTCTTACGCCAGGCAGGACATACCTTGGGACTATTCTTCGCCGGACCCCACACGGCTGATCAAGCAATCCAAGGGATACGAGATCGTGGAAGACCACGTAAAATATAGAAAGGTTGCTGGCTAACATAATCAGCTGACTAGCCTTCATAGTATAGGCAGTTTGGACAGAAACAAACTAATTACTCTAATAGAAGAAGAAGAGAGGTTAGGCGCCTATTAAATTTATTGCAAAACCACCAGATGCCATTGAGGCATATCTAGCATTTATCCCTAATAGTAAATATTTTGGAGCAGTGACGGTAGCAGCGAAACAAAGATCAGAAGCAAATAATTCGAAAAAAATTGTACAATACATTTTTAAATGTAAAACTGTTTTCTACAGCATTGGATAAGCTTGTGTAAGAGTGTTCTAGTGGACCTTCTCGAGTAACTTGAACGGGTGATGTATTTACCATCTACTGATAGAGTGTATACTTCTTGTTAATTCCTGTAATTACACTGGCGTAGCGTAGATAACAATTTTTCCATCTATAATTTGCAAGATGCTTTGCTTTTTCATAATTCTTACACTATGGTTTTGTTGTTTTAAATTTTAAATATTCTCTGTAGTAGTAATCCCTGTCCAATTTACTTAATTATAGTCAAATTTATATATACAATACATTTTAGTGTGTCCGTAACTTTGGCATAGCTGACACTGCGGCATACCTTAGCTCTATTTTTTTTGTCTCGACTAAAGCGGTACAGTTGTATATGGTTATTAATTCTAAGACTTTCTTGGCTTCATTATTTTTGTTAGATCTAATATACACATTGATAGCGGATTTTAATTTTTATCCAGGTTACAGTACTTATGGTAGGTCTTTTTGTAGCAATTCTTCTTTAATTTCATATGCCGTATTTAAATGGATATCCTGCACCCAAAAAATTATTAAAAGAATGATAGGTGGGTACTTAATATGGTTAGCATAACCGTCTTTCCCATTTTGCCTTGTGTCTCCACAAACTATTTGACGGTTTGAATTTTAAGTAATTATTTTGTTATTAACCATAATATACGAGTACGTCTGTTTACCAGAGAGACTCTCTTTCAAGTAACAATTGAATAGATTTAGCAGATGCAAATGTTTAACGATTTCAATATAACAAAAATAATTTCACTCTTACTCTTGTGACGTGCGTTAATAAGACAACTGTGTACTGCCACAAAACAACCACATGCACTCAAGCAGAGTCAAAGTTAAAACATATCAAACGGTTGTTTCCAATACCACAACCCATAATTTGAGACATAATCCAAATTAGTTCTAAGCCCGAAAATCTACCTTCTGGTAAAGTTAAGTGCAGCTAATTGATTGTGTTATAAATTGACGAAACTAAAACAAAATAAACAAATAAATAACTGCTAGCAGACTGAAATATTTTAATAATAATTTTACACCCTCTTACAGATTTATGTTCTTGTTATTGGCATTTTGCCACCCTGCAAAATTTAGAATATTGGATATCTAACGTTTCGAAGGACACTCTGTTCTCGTTATCAACGAATTAACAATTAAAAAACCGACCAATTCACTGGAGGGGGCGATATACTGCAATGATCCTTGTCTTTAATGTTTAATAATATGTAAACAAATAATTCAAATACGAAAGATCACTACAAACCTTTTTGTTTACGTTGGTTCTTATTTAAAATCAATATTTGACTGACTAATAATATTTACGTGGTTCGTTCTATTCAAGTGTTAATCGTCTTTTGCCCTTTTATTTCAAATTCACCAATCCGTAATTAGTAATTTGGCTAGTACCGGAATTAAGCATGAAAACTCAAATATCTTTACGGGTCTGAGGTTCCTTCTTGTTAATAAAATTGTACGCCACTGAAATGCGTAGTTCAAATGCTCTATCATAACCTTGTAACTAACTTAGTCTAAATTGACGTTCTACAGAGACATTTAACTAAGTGCAAGTCGCCTGAAAGTTTAATTGTTTGTTTACTGCAATTCGAATGAGCAAACGAACTCGGTAAGATTTGAATTATCGTGCTCAAACTACGCGTCACTCTAGCAATTGTTTTGCAGATCGAAAATTAGGCTTTTGTTTCGGTTTTAAAACGTTCCGAAGTCCTGGATTCTGCTTATATCGGCTCGGCAGCGCAGCTTTTGGGTTCCTCAGTAAGTTGTACGCTTACAATAATAGAATTGGCTTCACCACTGACCTTTTGAATTTTCCCCAGATGGTCTCCGTTGAGGTTCCGCAGGTGAAAATTGCTCACACCTTCTCTTGCGGTCGGTTTCCAGATGTGCGATGCTGGTATGGTCCTCGTAGGCCTCGGCTGCTAGTGCAGGAACTCCAATATTGCCCCTGGGTGTCCTCGAATGGCCCGAAATGACTTGTCGAAGCTCGGTCGTCAGAAACGGAATGATGACCGAAGATGAATTTAACTTTAGGTGAAGGATTTTATTGCCTTTATTTGTGCACGAACACTGACACGTTATAAACACTTTGGTGCAATTTTGTGGCTGTAAATTAATGTAAAGGGTATGAAATTTGAAATTAAACACCAGCCACAATTTAAGCTGTCGACCAGCAATTTTTATTCATTTGTCAATCCTCTTGTTATAAACAAAAAACAATCTACCAAAATTAAACAGGAAATTCGAACTGTGTCAAATCAGAATCTTTACAAATTAAATCTTAAATTTAATACATTTTTACAATTAAACTTAATTCTATAAAATTGTCTTTGTAAGTTTATGGTTATTGTCCTTTGATTTTCACTCGCGTTTCGCTAATTAACAGGCCATTTTGTTCACTCATTTCACTGACCACTGCCTCCTTTCGTTCATTTCCTCTTTAGCTACTTTAGAGTTCAATGTAAGTTCCGCTTTCACTTAGGTACTCCCAAACCAATACACATTTTAAATCCAGCTATTTTCGAATTCTTGTTGATCCATTTTAATTCATGATTCGCCATCTAAATCTGCCTTTGGGTTCTTTTACCACATTCTTTCATAAGCCTTCTGCCTCTCTAACCTTTGTTTAATTTGCTCAAAGAAATTATTATTTTATTTACTCTAGTTCAAATTCATTCGCGGCACACAGTTAATTATTGCTCTCTGTAAGAACTTGCTTTTTCTCTGCATATTTTAAATAATGCCATAAGTTTAACTAAATTACTTTAAGAACTGCACACCCTTGTGACAATCAAGCTTCATTTCCTTCTAGCTTATTAAATTTATTTCCAATAATAATGGCTCAATTTGTCCATGTAATTTCATACTGACAACTTATGTGAAAATTATACAGATGTGTGAATTCTATCAACTCTGTGCTTTTTTATTTTGATTTAATTTGTTCGCACTGCTACCAGAGCTGTTTTGAGGTCTAAAGACCATTGCAATACCCATAAAAAAACATTTGTTATATCACTCCACAAAAAGGTTTTTGAGACTATCTCACAGATTATTAAAAAATTACATTCTTTATATCTAAACTGCAAGTCACAATGACATCATCTACATAACGCGATAGACAAACCTACACAAACATTGCCTCTCTATTATAGACTGCTTGCCAACAACATTTAGTCAACTCAAGGTGTTCGAAGCATAAACTCTTGCTACAGGTTGTCCCAAACACTATGTCACCGACGCTATACATTTTCCATGGGAGTCCACCATGTAGGGCTGTATTGATCACCGCTAAGTAGGCTGACCAGACATACTTTTTTTTAGAGTATTATACTCTTTTCTAAATAATATCCTCTTTACTCTTACTTTTTATAAAACAGCTATCAATATACTCTTTTTAATTCATTTAAATAATCTAATTACTGTTTTTAGATTTTGTTTCAACCATTGTTATAAATTTGCCTCGTGGAATAATATTTGACAGAAAATGTTGCACTCGCCCAACTTTCAAGCAAAGTGTACACGGTTTTCAAAGTTAAATCGGCACTATTGCTAACTTTGTTATTATTGGAGCTACAAAGTCAGTTAAATAGGCAACTAGTAGTATTTTTTTCGCCAATTACGATGGTGAAAACGGAATCAAAATCAAACATCGCGTTCGCGAGTTATGTCATTGCCAGGGCCACTAGACGCGTTTACAAGCGGGCTCAAGAATGCTTGGAGCAAGAGGGTAACGCTTTTGAGCATCTAATTTGAGTTTGGTTTTTACAAGTTCATAGAATAATTTGAAATAAACGATATTGTTTCACTTCATGGATATTCTTTTTAATTTCTATTTATGAACCAAATTATACCAAATTCACATTAGCGATCACTGATTAGTAAGAGCACCAATCATGTTGAACATTAAACTGACAAGATAGCAATTGCAGACCCTACACGCAAAAACATAGATTTTCATGAATTAACTCTACGGACAGAAGAATATAAGAAACACTTTCAAAAGATGTTTACAAATAACCCCATCAATAGCGAGGCAATCATAGATGTAATTAAGGAATTAGGAATCTGGCACAGGCTGCATTTAATACTCCAAGAGATGCACCTAAGATAAACAAGTTTAAATTAACGGAGAAGACAGAAAAGTTAATGACAAAAAGAAATTTAAAAATCTAACATGACACGAAACTAATTAAAAAATAATAATAAAGATATTAGACGAAAGGTAAGAGTGAATATGGAAGCATACAATAAAAAATTAATAAAAGAGACAGAGAAACCGAGTAGCGCAGTTCGTAGAACGTTAGGCTTGCATTAAGCAAGTCCTCAGTTCGATTTCCACGGTAGGCGGAATTTTTCCGCAGCTTTGGCAATAGGTACCGGGTCTGGTGAGACCAAATTAACTGTGATTTACTCAAAACCACAGACCTAAGAAATAGAGGAACAAGCTCCACACATCACCAAGACACACACCTAACACAATCGTTTCCACGGAAGCTCAAAAGGCGCGCTCTAACTTTGTAATCCGAAAACAGGGCAAGTCGAGGACTACACCGCCAGATCCTAGCGTACAAAGCACCAGCCTCTACACCGCTAAGGTAACAAGAGGTAAACGATAATACATACATACATATATAAACGAAAGAATAAAAGTAGAAAAATGTCCAAAAGCTTTAAGGAACAAAACTAAAATACAGAAAGATGAAGCAAAAAGTTTAATAAAAAATCGAAATCAAATTCTAAATTATATAGAGGAATCTGTTAGAACAATTTGTCATATTTTAGCACTTTTCCCCAATCACGTAAATAAAATTTGTAATTCAATAATATACTCAATATTTATTTCTGTCAGATACTTATTTCCGCGCAGGTCGTTTATGAACACTGCAGTTCAGTCATATTCGCCGAATTTCATTTATGAATTTACCTTTTGTTCCGTTCTGCAAACAATACAGTTTAGCTTCTCGATTTCCTAGTATTCATTCTTGTTCCGATACACACGAGCTCCTTGGAATCGCTTAATCAGCTTTCGATTATTCTGGAATTTTCCTATATGCTTCTTTCGTTCTGCAGCTGTTGCAGTGACGTAGTCCCTTATCGCTTCTTTATTATTTTCACCGAGACAAACAGACGCTTTGAATGGCCCGGGGCTTCCCCGAGTGATTTAGTCATATTACGTTTTGTGGCGCAATCCTTCGAGATTCTGCAACAGAAAATTTGGCCTGTCGTTGTAGGAGTGAGATGCATTTCCGGAAGCGGCACCATCGTCGAACTGCCCGCAATCAACTAAATTCAATTCTCGCCGGGCTCTGACCAAAACCAGACGTGTGATTTTTCGCCTCCGGTAGCATCGCTTTGCGACCGGAGGGCTCTTTAAAGAAATTCTAGTTCCGCTTCCGCTTTAAATAATTGTGTGTGTTCCAAGGAATGGAACTGTCTCGTTTGCGTAACATAGTTAGCGGAATCGAAGTCCATTATTGTCGAGGGTTGCGAGACCCTTGAATTATCGCCACTGCGGATTATCTAACGGACTCAAAATATTCCATCGCTAACTTAAGTATGACGTCGTGTTGTCGAATCTCGCACGTTGAGGGATTCATCCCGTGGTTCCTGTATTGGAAGTGTCGTTACGTCGTCTTTTCACTCTTGGGGATTCTAATTAATCTTGCCAACCATGATTACCGCCATATCGTCGAGGCTGTGTTTCGCATTCAGTCGATCCCTTTGTGATTTCGCCGTCGTTCCGTTTCTTCAGGCATCTCAAGGCAGTTTGTTTGAGACAAGGCGATTACACATACAGTGCCGCACGTCAAATATGCAGTCAGCTGATCTTCAGGTAACCTAGTTATTGTAAATTAGTTTTATGGTGTATTACGTAAAAGTGAACGTTCCGTTAGTGTTGAACAATTCAGCGCGTTTGTTGTTTAAAACCATGTTGTTTGCTGTTGCTTCTTGGTTATTTAACGTAACTTGTGGCAGCTTAGTTTGTTTTGAGCCACATTAATGTATTTGCAGTCAAGGTTATTGTGTGTAATTTAAGTCAACGTGTCACGCAATTTATTCTAACCAAACTAACCTCTTTGATTATTTTTAAATCTAACTAGTCAAACATTTCATGTTCATTGTCACCTACATATTTTTATTTATTTCAATAGAGTTCATTGTCAAGTACTGATGTTTTTCATTTGTGTTTATGATATTTGACTGCGTTATGTGTGTACTTTGCAGTTGTAAGAAGGAATTTAGCAACTGCACCAATGAGTTATTGGGGTAAGATAAGTCGATACTGTACGTGATACGCCGACCAAACTCTGCCAAGTTGATAGTAGAGAGGCGGGCCTACTAGTTCCACATTCAAGTGGGCTACTTATTGTTGTTGATGTTGTTTTTCCAGAATTCTGTCCAATGCGGTGGCGTCCATTATTTAACATCATTTACCCTTTTTGCCGAGGCACAGCCCTAACTTTCAGGTAGTATAGAACGACGACTTCTTCACTGAGCATCTAATAGCTGGAGCACCTGGTTACAGCACATCTCGTAACGACGTTGGGGCTGCGTATTCGGTTAAATTCCCGATTATGTCGTAAAGTCGTTTCGTGGATAACAGATCTGACTCCCAAGCGTATGATTTTGTTTTGCACGCTTGAGGGGTTGGTTGTTATGTCGTTAACATGTTTTCGTGCTGTAACAAATCATATGAAGACATATACGCATCAAAGATACGGCATTCACCTATGACCTTTAGAAACAAAGGAGCAGCTCTTATCAGGCATTATACTGATCGCACCCATCAGTAAATACCAAATATAAATGGTATTAAACCAAATGACACATAATAAATCACCAAGACTAGATGGTGTAATAATTGAGTACATTAAACTTGGGAAAGCTATGGTAGTATTGATATTCAGAAACGAGAACAAGCATGATCTGGGGAGTTACCTCCCCATCTCCCTGTTGTCACAGGTATATACACCGCCGTTCATTTGAAATGGATCACTTAAAGAAACTAGTTTCGGGGACTTTTCCATAACAAAATGTAGTTTGTATTATTACTAAGAAGCGAGTTAACTATTGCTTTAAAAGTATCAAGTAGCCACACGTCATTTTTAAAAAATATAACTTTTAAGAAGTACGCGATAAATCAACAATGCATAACTTGTGGTAAAGAAACTTGAAGATTTTGGTGTGTTTTGTGTGTTGTGCGTCGATTAGACTTTACTACAAGTAATTATTAACAATGATATCACTTAAAAATTACATGTGTATACTTATTTTTTTTAAATAACAGCTAACTCGATTACTAGCCATAATACAAACTATATTTTGCTAAAAGGTTTGAAAAATGTCGTAGAAACTAGTTTTTGTTAAGGGATCCACTTCAAATAAACGGCGGTGTACTAAATTTCTCACCAGAATAATAACAAACAGAATTACCAACAAACTAAAAAATGTTTAACCAATGGAACGTTTCTTTAGAAAGGGGTACGCACAATGGATCATATCCATAGGATAAGGCAAGTGATGGAGAGTCACAAGAATATTATTTACCCCTGTATATGGCTTTTATTAATTTTCAAAAGACATTTAACACAGTGGGAATTTAGGCACTACTTAATTCACTTACCGAATTGACTACTAATACATATATTTATCTACTCCTGTGGGATAAGTAACTCATTACGTCACTCAATTGACACTATTTCCGTTAGGTAATCAAGCTCATTACACCACTCAGTTGTGTAATGGCTTCATTACCTAATGAATGACATAATGACATTTGCCTACTAAAATATTTTTGAAAATGACAGATCTGACATTCCTCTTAATGCACTTTTCTCAATTTTATGCAGTTGTAGATAAAATTGTGTACAATACATGTGTGATAATGCATCATTAATACACTTGTGTGCTTACATAATTCGTGCTACGCACTCGTTTGTAATTTACACGCACGTATATTAATGATGCTCTTATCTCACTTGTATAGTAAGTAACTATTAATTCAAAAGTTACATTAAAAACTCCAGCATTACCATAAAAACGTTCGATAAAACTAATAGAATTAAAGTAAAAAGGGGCGTTAGGCAAGGCGACATCATCCCTTCCAAATCATTTACGATTTGATAGAGGATGTAAATTGGGAGAGACTAGAATTGAACAACGGGGAATTACTTACAAATCTGAGATTTGCTGATGATGTAATATTATTAGCCAACACCATACCCGAATTACAACTTAATTATAGACTTGGATGAAGCTATACAGAAAATGGGATTACAAATGAACATTCGCAAATCCAAGATCATGTCAAACCAAAACGGTGTAACACCTATATAAATTGGTATTCAATAGAGTTGGTAAAAGAATAGATACTTTGTTCAAATACTGACCATGGCAAAAGAACTCCAAAGTTTCGAAATTAACTGAAGAATAAGGATTGCTTGGGCGACATATGGAAAACGAAGAGACATATTCAGCTCATTACAGGTAAAAGGTAAACACGTTCAAGGTAATTTCAATTCCCCCTACTGGGAGCTGGCTGCTATAGGGACTCTACGTCGCTCTTCAGCCAAGAACTGGAGTTATAGGATGGGTGAGAGAAAGGAGGGTTGGATAATGGAAGAAAATCTAGGAAAGGTGGAGAAATACTGCCCCAGCATTTGCCTCAGAGAAAATACTCTGTTGACCCAGGAAAACCACCTAAAAACCTGAATCAGAGCAGACGGTCGCGGGAATCGAACCCATGACCTTCCGAATGCTAAGTAGATGTGCTAACTACTAAACTACAGAGCTCGGTAATCATTACATCCGTAACACTTAACAACAAACGTGCATGAGAAACTTGGTCTCTCACAGAAACTAATTTAAGAAAGCGTAGTGCAAGGACATATTTAAAAATATATGCTTGGCCTGAAACGACATGATAGGAAAACAATTGGTTGGATGTGGTGGAACGAGTAGCAAAATAGCAATGGGCCAAACATGTGATGGGCACAAAATATAATAGATGGAGCAAAAAATAACGGAGTAAAGACCAAGGACAGGATGTAAACCAAATAACATGAGTACAGTGGATAAGAAATACAATAAACCGAAGAAACTGACAAATATTAGCGAAAGCGTACCTCCAAAGATATAATAGTAACGCTGACACATGATGATGATGATTATTATTATTCTCAACGAAAGTGTACATACATTCTTCTCTTCAACTGCAAATGAAATGCTCAAATCTGTTTGGGTTTAATAACGGTAATCAAACTGGAGACTGCAATTAATTTAAGGAAGTTCTAAACTTGCTACCAACTTTCCAAATGATAATATCTTCGACGTGATATAATTTGATTTTGATCGAATTTTTGGCATCCTTATTTTTTTAATTAAAGTGTAACGTAGTTTTTTGTAGAGAAAAAAATACTGCATCTGTACATTCTATTGTTTACAATTTTCCATTTTCCGAAACCGGAATTGCAATTTCTAAAAAAATCACTGATGCTTTGGAATTAGGTAAACAAACAGCCTGTACACTTGTGCTCATAAAAATGGAATACACTTACTGTTGAACTGATTTGAAAAGTCGTATTATTCGCATTATTAAATACATTTTTTTTACGATATCTTTATTTAACTATTTTCTTGTAATTTAATACAACAAACAATTTCACTTTACCGATGTTTCAAACCAACCGCTATTACTAAAATATTACAAAAATCATTGCAATACTTGTATTCCATTTTTATGAGTACAAGTGTACATTTACTTTTGCATTTGCTGACGTTTATAACTGATTACTAAATTCTGTTCTCGTTAAAATGTATTCGTCTTTTCTAGAGAAAATGCTGTAGGTATTTGTACATACCATCGTTTATAGTTTCCGGAACCGGGAAAATCAAAGAAATTAGTATCTATAGGAAGCAGGATTTAATTAAATAGCATAACAAAACGTAATTATGTACCCTCGAAGTCATAGAAAACTGGAACAGGAAAAATACGCAGATACCCTTATTTTCGAAAAGTGTAGTTTAGATGTGGCTTTTTAACTGAACATAATTATAGGTGGGCTGTCTCCTTTAATAACGTTCAGTTCAGTCAAAATGTTAACATCTAAACTACACTTTTCGAGAAATAGGGTAACTGCGTAATTTGCCTGTCCCAGTTTTCTATGACTTCGATGGTACGTATAATCATAATACAAAAACCCAACAATTTATAAATTATAAGAAATTTTTTTAGCTCTTCAATAGTTTGAAAGGTTCTGCCAGAGTAAATTTACGATTTTAAATGTCCCAAAAGAAAAAAATCGTTGTGCGAAAGATGGAGGGACCTAGCAAGCCAGTTAATTAAATAATTTGGACCAATCACCTTATTGGAAAAACTGTAGTTTACAAAGTCGGGCACTTCACGAGTGTTGTGTGCACCCATCCATCTGAAGCGAAATCTCTTGATCGTCTCTAGCAACTTCGGTCACCGCCGGAGCTATATCCTCTTCTAACAACTTCAAAACGCGCCTCTTTTCAACTTTTTAAATTAAATAAATCATTGGCGAAACAGTTTATTCTCAAACTACGCTATTAGTAATAAATGTTTAATAATGTGGAAAATAATTTGTTCTGCGAATTGTCAAATATGAAATCCAGTTGCTGAGATTATTTGAACCAACGGGATTTCATATTTGACAATTCGCAGAACAAATTACTTTCCGCATTGGTAAACATTTATTACTAATAGCATAATTCGAAAATAAACTGTAATCTTCAGCAATGAGTTATTTAAAAGTAAAAAAGGTAGTGCTCATTCCGCCCCAATTAAATTCAATTATACAATCATAAGAATAAAAATATACTTCGTTTATCTGTAAAATCTAACCTCATTCTCTTATATTTAGTTCATCAGATAAGTAACTGTTTAAAAACTTAATGTAAACGTCTGAAGAAGTATATTTTTAAATGCAAACGAAACGCGAGTACAAATTTATTTGCAATTTAGCTGCATAGTTAATTTTCAAACCCAAAATAGACCTACACAAATATAATAATTAACATATTTTAACAAGTTTTGTTGTTCTTTCATGCTGTAGCACCATCACATCTGCTTGCATCTACGGCCGGTACTGAACTGCATATTTGACTGTAAATTATGGTTTTGTCTTTATCTAACCGCTCGGTTTCTTCATAAAAATTTACAGATGTTGAAATTTACCAACCTTCGTTAATGCATTGAAAATGCATTTTGCTAATTTTCAAGTCTGGCATAAAATTTCCAAAATATGAAAAAATACAAGAGATAGAAATAAAAAAAAGTTTTAAAAATGTTCACATCTGTATTATTATTGTTTATTATACGCCACGCGAAACGTTACTGGGAAGTTCTACTGCTTAACAGATTATTAATAAATAATACGTACTATAGTTTTGAACCTTTTCAGCATCTTGTACACTTTAATATTAATTTGCAATTACATAAAGATGTTGAATTCGATATTACATTCAAATTTTTGTGTATAACTTTAGAACATGTATTGCTTATATGAGTCATTCGTATTATTACATTTATTAACTGTTTTAAAGGAGTTCTGAGAATGAGAATTAGGGATGGGCGCGTGACAGTCGGGTCACGCCGGGTTACGGCGGGTCCCGTCGTGACCGTGAGTAATATTTGAAAATCGGGCCGTGAACGTGAGTGAACGTGATTAAAAATTTTTACGGCGTGATACACGTTTCACGTTAAATATTTAGTAACTAATTAAAGACTACAGGGTTCCCCGTTCCTAAGCTGCCCGACATGTGGAAAATCTAAAGCTGGAGCCTGCAGCGACGGAGCTTCGCACTTGTGTTGTGTTATGAATGTTGTCTACAGTCAATTGCGTGTCTGCGTCTATAGGCGACCAAGTACAACTTACTTTTAATTCCCCCGGACGTAAAAGTACTTGTAAACCTAGGAATTAAAAGTGTTGCCTAGCAGCATATACGTCAATTCCAATGACAGCTTTTGGTATTAAAAGTAATGTCTTTGAAGACGGTTGCAAGAAACGTTTTTACGAGAAATCAGTATTAATCCCTTGTTGTAAGCTATTGCAATCATTTTTTATTTATTTCTACTATTCTGATTGCAACATATCAGGTAAATTATTTAAAGTGCAAGACATATTCTATTTCAGAGTTTTTAGTTTCGTTGCGGGTCCTTTATTGGCTTTAAATGTGAACATTCTGTTCTATCTGAATTTGAATTTTTAAATAAAATCTGCAAGTGTTGGGTCACGCAGTGAACGTGAGTGTTTAAAGCAACCGTGAAACGTGCGTGACGTGAGTGAATACTCACTCACGCGCCCAACTCTACTGAGAATTGCAAGCCATCCGATCGGCAGCTCCACATATTATTGTTCATAGTTTATTTTGTTTACTCATGAAACGTGCCGCAAAATTCCCACATTTTGAATTCTCTTGAAAAATATAGTTGACCAGCAGAAAATCACACAAGCATTGATTTTAAGGTTTTTCCCATTTTCCATCCTGAATACTCTTAAAAAAATACAATCGACCAGTAGAAAGTATCCAAACAGCAAATTTTCAAGCACAAATTGATTTTAGTTTTTCTGATAATTAACGTTTTCCGCATTTTGCAACCCCCAAATACACCTGGGCCGCAAAATTCCAACATTTCAAATTTTCTTAAAAAATATAATTGACCAGCAGAAAACCTCCAAATAGCGAAATTCACACAAATTTTGATTTTAAGGTTTCTCCGATAATTATAACGTTTTTCCTATTTTTCAACCCCCAAATTCAACTGGACCGCAAAATTCCCACATCCCGAATTGCCTTAAAAAGTACAATCAACCTGTAGAAAGTCTCCAATCAGCGAATTTTACACAAACATTCATTTTAAGGTTATTTTGATAATTATAACGTTTACCCCATTTTGCAACCCCCAAATCCACAGGTGTCGCAAAATTCCCACATGCCCAATTCGCTTAAAAAATAGAATTGGCCAGTAGAAAATCTCCAAACGGCTAAATTCACACAAATATTGATTTTAAAGTTTTTCTGATAGTTATAACGGTTTTCCCCATTTTACAACCCCCAAATCTACCTGGGCTGCAAAACTCCCACATGCCAAATTCTCCTAAAAAATAAAAACACTAGTAGAAAGTCTCGAAACAGATCAGTTTACAAAAATAGTAATTTTAAAGTTATTATGATAATTATAACGGTTTTCCCCATTTTGCAATCCCCAAATCCAGCTTGGTGGAAAATACCCACATTCCGAATTCCCTTAAAAAATACAATTGACCAGTAGAAAGCCTCCAAACAGCGATTTTCACACAAATATCAATTTTAAGGTTTTTCTGATAATGATAACGTTTTCCCCATTGTGCAACCCAAATCCACTTGGGACGCCAAATTCCCATCTCCCAAATGCTCTTAAAAATATCAACCAGTAGAAAGTTTCCAAACAGCGCATTTCACACAAATATTCATTTTAAAGTTTTTCTGATAAAACGTTTTCCCCCCGTTTACCTGGGCCGCCAAATTCCCACCTCCAAAATTCTCTTATAAAATAGAATTGACCAGTGGAAAAATATTAATTTTACAATTTTTCTGATAATTATAACGGTTTCCCCATTTTGCAACCCCTAAATCAACCTGAGCCGCAAAATTCTTGACAACCCACAGATGCATCCACATACTGCCAAAAACAAAATTCGACATTTTTTTCTTTCCCTCTGTTTATGCGAACATCCAATTTGCTACAAAATCACCTCAGCTTTCTACCCCTGTAACTTCGCCCCCGTGCATCGTAGACCCCCAAAACCAGCCAGTACTATGAGCATTGGTTCATCCTCTTTCCAACTATCCCGAAATCACATTTGGATCTTTCAAAAAGTATGCGATGTAATCATATAACAGCACTGAACGCTTTCGTGTCTAAAAAATCGTTTTAACCCCCGTATTTTCGCCACCTCTTCAGATAACCTCTTCAGAAAGTTCGCCCTTGATGAGATCTTCAAAATGACACCAATAACATTCACCTGCAATACGTATAACTTGCAAAAAATCGCGAAAACTGCACATTTTCCAAGCGTCACACAGATCACTGAAAGAGCCCCGTGCTAACGTCACATCTCCAATTCGTTAAACATTTTCAATGTTAAAATCGCTCCCCGATCGATCCAAAGCGCTCCGCCGGTCTACCGCCCTATTGCCGCCGGCTTGTCGCTACCTCGCCGCTTGCGCACCGCTTACCAGTCTGAATCATAGTCAGCTCCATGGATTCCGGGGGGGGGGGGGGGGGAGGTAAAAAATCACAACTAAATAGCAGCAAACAGTACAGAAAATTGCAAGTATGGGAAAGAGAAGAACAATCTTTATCAGAACATGGAATATCCAAGACATAAGAACCAAACAAAGAGCAGTCATCGCAGAGATGGAAACATTAAAAACAGATTATAGTTATACTAACAGAGACCAAGAAAAAAGAAACAGGAAAAGACATTTTAGATAACTATTACCATATATGGAGTGGAATACCTAAACACGAGCGAGCAAAAAGCGGAGTATCAATACGAATTAGAGGAAAATGAAAAAAAATATATATCCTCTTTCGAACAATATAACGAAAGAATAATTAAAGTAGACATTAAAATATATGGACAACCAACAGTAATCTTGGGCTTATATGCAATAAATGATAGTGCCAATAGAGACGAGAAAGATGCCTTCTTTGACAAACTATCCGACATAGTAGATAATATACCTACCCAAAATGAAATTATCATCATAGGAGACCTCAACAGTCGTGTTGGGAAAGAAGAAAAAGACGTAGTAGGAAGGTTTGGAGAGGACGTAAAAAATTACAACGGAAATAGATTGATTAACTTTTATGGAGAGAATGAATATATTATAACAAACACATTCTTCCGTCATAAAAACATTCATAAATATACGTGGATAGATCTACAAGAAATCTAAAATCAATAATTGACCTCTTTATTGTGAAAAAAGAAAGACATTTTCAAGTAAAAGACGTTCGAGTGTATCGACAAGCAGAATATGCCAGCAATCATCATATGTTAATAAGTCATCTCATATACATATACAAGAAAGATACACAAGCAAATACAGAAGAGATGAAAGAAATAAGCGAAATAGCTTTTAAAACCGATCTACTTAAGCAGTTTAGTATCAAGTGCCTATACCAAAATAGGATAGAAAACAAACTGGACATGGAAGATAAGAAGAGAAGGTACCAAAAAAAAATTGCCGAAGATCTAGAGAATTCAATTAAAGAAAAGAAAAAGGCTTATATGAGATGGCTATCTACCCAAACACCCCAATCAAGAGAAGAATATGTTCACCTTAGAAAAGAAGTAAAAGATAGAGTAAAAGACGAAAAATAAGCAGTGGGGAGACTATGTAGCGATATAGGCAGCACATTAGCATATAACAGATCATATTCAGCATGGAATACAATAAAGAAAATAGGAAATAGTAAGAACACAAAACTAACAATACAGATAATATCGTCGGAAATATGGATAGAACACTACTCCAAACTACTACACGAAAATAGAAATGAATACTTAAATGACGAAAAAGTTGTAAATACTATCGAGGAACCAGAAATTACTGCCGAGGAAGTACAAAAAGCACTCACAAAAAATAACAAAGCTCCTGGCCAAGGAAATATACGAATAGAACTGCTTAAATATGGAGGAGAGAAACTTAGACAATATATAACAAAAATATTTAACAAAATAGAAAAAGGATATGAAATTCCCCAAGAATAGAGGACATCATGCATTAGCTCAATATATAAAAAAGGGCATAAACAGCAATGCTCTAACTACAGAGGCATACGCGTAATCCCATCCATATGTAGGCTTTTCTCTAGTATAATAAAAAATTAAATAGAAGAAGGCATACACTTTAGCGAGGAACAAAGTGGATTTAGGAAAAATAGATCGTGCTTGGACAATATACATACCATAAGGCAGGTAACTGAAAAGAATAAAGAAAAACAGAAACATACACATTTGGGTTTCGTAGATCTGGAGAAGGCTTACGATAGCATCCCAAGGACATTGGGAGGAGCTAAGAGAGCGTCATACAATACAATCTAACTAATTAGCATCAAAAGAAACCTACCCTTAGGTATTTTTGGTTCCGTTTTGCCAAAAGGGGACATGTGCACTGCTCAGATAAATTTCCAAACTAAGTTTGAGGTTGTAAAATTGCAAAATAACCCTCACGAAGACTGCATTGACAATTCCGGAAGGTCCAAAACACAGCAAGATTAATTTCCCATGCAAGATGCCTGTGACGAAACCCAATTAAGGCACGTCTTTAAACGTAGTCTTACAAAGCAACTTTTCTGAAGCAGCACATGATGGCAAATGGCCGAAAAACAGATAAGGAGTCAAAATTTTGGGCCTTGAAAAAGACTTGACATATGCACCCCAAAAAGCTCTATGCGCGGAGCGAAACCTAACCTCTAGGAGTTTTCATACATTGAAATTTTGGGACATGGCTAACGTTAGATCAAAATATAACTTGCAAAAGGTCTGAAATTTCAGTTGTATTGTAATCAAAAATTAGACTTATGTAAGATAAGGCAAAAAGTTAGCTTTAACTAAAATTAGGGCAAATAATGAAATGAATAACTATAAATGACTTTTGAACCGTAACACGTTCTTAGCTTTGCCGTTTACTTTTAATGTTAATAGCAATTTGAGAGTTTTAAAACTAGCATCATTGCAAGGGCAGTGCAAAATTTGAAAACATAGGAACAAACCCAATGTACCATTGCGAGATAAATAATTGGTAGCCAGTTTTTTCATATGTAAATAAGACTCTCACGTCGACACTTGAAACTACAACCGTTATTTCAAGCGCGCTCCTAAAATACGCCATATTCATAAAATTTGACATTGACACTGCAATAAGAGCACTTCAATGCACCAATGTTTTAAAATGTGGTACGAGTTATTTTGTAAGGACAATTTGTGTATTTAACGCTTTTCCGTCTTTTTCCCCATTTGTGGTGTTTTCCCGGTTCATTTACGTGTAAATTAATAGTTTATGTATGCTTCAAAACCCAAACTCGTTCGTTAGCGGCCCATTGCATTTTATATCGCAGCAACGTTTTAAATCTAAATTTTGCCTTCAATTACTTGGCGCATGAATGACGTTGCTATCTTAATTGTAATGCCGTGCCAGAATGTCGGGTGCCGGGGAACCCCCTTGCTGTGCACCAAGATGTTGCACAACTTGACGTTATGCATATGTTTTCCTGTAGGTTAGAAAGAGCAAGTCTTCTTCCAACTTTTCTCCTGGCTGGGGCAGTCCGAGTTTCGCGAGGATTCATCATTACGCGCTAAGACAGTTAACAAGTGAGGTTTTCTGCGCGCTCGTCGCCCCTCGGGGTAAACCGCGCGCTGCGCTTTTAAAGTGCCTTTGTGTTAAGATGCTTTCGTTGATTAGTTTCAAAATTTTACCGTCTTTTGACGTTGGTCGTGGGGGCTCTCTAAAGTCGTGGCGTTGGGGAACCCTTCGAGAAATCATCAGGAAACATGGCAACAGTGCAACCCATTATCATCGGTTATGAGACCGAAAATTTACGCCTTGGAGCGGATTTTGTGAGGTTTCACGTAACGCTCGCCTATATCGAGGGAGGTTTTGCCGGTTGTAAAACTGCTCGTTGTCGATGGCACCTTCCATTTCTCAGGTATTTGGATTTATCCTGTCTGCTCTCTTTGGTGGTTGCGGCAGCGTCCTGGTTCATTGGCGCCCTGTCCCTACACCCCGTTGAATACATCATACAGTTGCTGTTTCGCTCGCCCAGCGGCTTTGCTGGACAATCAAGCACCGGCTTCTAAAAACTCTCAAAATCAGACAGTGTTATTTTGTTTTTATAGTAAATTACATTTCGTTCAGTGTTACGTCAGCCTCGCTTGGTGTGACGTAGTATATCAGCTGTGGGCGATTTAAATTATGTTTGCGTAGCTTGTCTTCAGTTGGTACCGTCGCTCGCTATTTTTTAGCTCTTTGTGGGTCGTTCATAACGAAACGATTGTAAAGTCGTTTATGTAACTTTCGGTTTATGTTTAATGATCACTGTTGTAATGTCTTATGTGGACTCTGTTTATGCCCAACTGTGTCGAAAATTGTTCATTAAATGTTTACTAACTCCTTGCATTTGATTTAATGTTTGTAACATGATTTTGTTGTTGTTTCCTTTCACTTAATACATTTTATTCTAAATTAGTCGTGCGTTCTTACTGCGTACACCTCATGTTGCATGCAAATTTAGTAGTAGTTGTGTTTTTCTTTTGTAAGAAGTTATCGGGAAATTTGAAGGAATACATGCTGCACGCTGGTTGGGATCAAGCACTGCAAACACCTTTTCCACTTTTGAGTAAACGGATTTACCGACAGAAACGTGGTGGCGCTTGGCAATTAACATCTTGATTTCGTTTACCGGATCGTAGCCCTAATTTCAGGTCGTAACGAACCCCCCTTCTCTACTGAGTGGCCCGGCAACCTTTGTTGCCGCCCATCGTAACGGGATCGGGGCAATCGATCCGAGAATTTCCAGATTTTGTGTCGTAACGGGGAGTTCCGCCCCTAATATGCTGGCGGCATGTCGTAAGAGTCGTTTCGTAATGTAACAAACAGACAGCCTTTCGCACAGACCATTTCGTGCTGTAATAATTTATCTTCCAATGGCACAGAGTGCTCAAAAATAAACTTAATAGCGGAAGCCATTCAAAACAATAAAAGTTGTCTAATCTGTAGCATGCTTCTTTTGAGATAAAATTGTCAACTTATATCCAATATAAGCGTTGAACCTGAGGATTTACTTGTGAGTTTCGATGTCACTTCCCTTTTTACCAAAGATCCTATTCCCGATTCCATAGTCATAATCCAACAGTTGTTATCAGAGCATGGGGAGACGTCTTCAAGTCTACCTGCCCTGATAGAAAAATGCCCCTCTTCCACTTATTTCCTATTTCAAGGCCAGTTCTTTAAACAAATCTCTGGTGCGGCCATGGGTTCTCCTCTTTCACCGGCGTTGCCAATTTCTTCATGGAAGCTTTCGAAACCGTAGTTCTGGAATCTTCAGAATTGAAACCTAAGGTTTGGTTCCGATACGTTGACGATACCTTTATTATTTGGCCACATGGTAAAGACACGTTATCCGTCTTCTTAATTCATCTCAATAGTCAACATCCAGACATTAACGTTACCATGTAGATAGAAAGTAACGGTTCCCTTCCTTTCTTAGATGTACAGGTCTCTCGGCAACCCAGTGGCAAACTTGATCATTCTGTATATCGCAAACCCACTCACACTGATCGCTATCTACATGCCGATTCCCACCATCATCCTACACAAAAACGTTCTGTTATCAATTCGCTTGTACACCGGGCTGTTTCCATATCCCAACCCGATAATATCCACGCTGAATTAAACCACATTCGAAAAGCTCTTAGGAACGGCCACCCAAACCTCCAAAACCCGATCCTCCTGCAGCAATAGTCTTTCTTTCCTATATCCACTAAGTCACCGACCGCATAAGAAAGTTTCTTCGAAAGCAAAACATTAAAACAGTATTCAAACCTCCGAGCAAAATCTCACAGGTTCTTCCTTCATCTAAAGATCAATTAAACATTATGTCATCTAAAGGTATTTATAGAGTCCCTTGCTCTTGTAATGCCGTATACATTGGTGAAACAGGTCGTTCAGTAAAAACTCGCATCTCTGAGCACCAGCGCTGTCTCAAGTCGGGTCTCATTTCATCATCAGCCATCGCCGAACACCAACGCGATACTGGTCATAAGATCCTTTTTGATGAAACTTCCATCATCTGCAAATCCCCATTCTTCTTTAGCAGAAAGATTCGGGAAGCCATTGAGATTTATAAATACCCTAACAATCTCAATCGGGACGAAGTCTTTCCCCTTTCTTCTATGTGGAAAGTGCTAATTCCTAAGCTCCTCCCACCGCCACTGAACCGCGACGGCATTTGCTGAACCGCGACTGCGCTTGCCTATAAATTCTCGCCTCTCTCCTTCCGATAGTTAGTCGAGTTTCGCCTCTGACGTGGTTCACACGTTGAGTTACCGTGCTCTTCTATCCCTTCCCATGCAAAGAGTTTCGTCTCTGGCGTGGTTAACACGTTGAGTTACCGTGCTCGTTTGCTTTTTCCTCCTGATGAAGCCCCTTACGAAAGTGGGCGAAACGTTGAGTTTTTCGATCTCTATCATGACACGGTCCAATCCCGGAAGTCGTTTGTTACTTAAAGACAATGGCGGTGAAAGACTCGGAAATCATATAAGAGTCCAAAATGAAAAAAGTAAAAATGAAGAAAAACAGTTGCGTGGTGGTCTCAGCCTACTTGTTCGATATTCTTAGTTTCGTCACTATCGAAGTATTAGCAACAGGTTTTAGTCCGGTCAAGTTAGCTCGAAAACTAGTGGTAGGCTTACAAAAATTCGCAAGAAGCTGAATATTGGTACAAATGTTGAGAACACCACCATAAACAAATTGTGAAAAGTCCCCATCGATCCCACGTGTGCAAAAAAAATTATTCAAGGTCAAAGTTCGAAAAAATGGGTTGTTTGATTTTTTCAGCCAAACGCTCAGTTTTATCATAAAAGTATGTCGTACAAAAATTGTAGATCATGAAATTCTCTATAAAAATTGTTCTTGCACTTTTTTTTCTAAGAATTGCCATTTCTGAGATATAGCGATTCTAAAAGTTGAAAAAGTCGTGTTCTCCATAATATGCACGAGTACGCCGCCTATATATATAAAATATTGATCTGTCAAAAAAAATTCGCAATTTTGCTTCATTTGTAATAAAGATTTGACTGAAAGTGAAATTGTTACTGTTGATCGTGGCATGAAAACGTTGATTGATGCAAGTGTTGAAAGAGATGATGGATTTTCTGAATACTTGAAGACCAGAAATCTGTGACAATTCACGTGCAGTGTCGTAAAAAGTACACTCGGAAGAGTACTATTGCTGCAGTTAAAAGACAACATGAAGAGGAACAAGCCAGTACATCTAAAATAAGTCCTCCTTGTACTAGAACACGCGTAAGTGAATCAGTTTTTTGTTTTAAAAATTTTTGCTTATTTTAGGGTGATGAATTGAATGAAGAGTATGAAAAGAAAAAAGCAATGAAATACCGGCGTAGAATTTGTAAAGTTGCTACACTTTCATTCAAAGAATCTGTTCTGAAATTAGCTCAGACTCGTTCTGATGATGTAGCAAAAGCTGTTACTGCTCGCATTAAATTTAAATATGATTTAGTTGCTGCTCAGGCTAAGTATCATAATGATTGCTACATTTCCTTCTTGAGACCGTCCACTGGGGGTAAAGTTGGTCGTCCTGAAGATGAAGCTACGACTCTTGCAATGGAAGAAATATTTACATACATTGAAAATAGCGATGATTGTCAGTTTACATTAGAAGAATTAAAAAATATTTGCGAAAATTCAACTTTAGATAACAGAACCATTAAGATACGATTAAAGTTGAAGTATGGTGATAAAATTATTATAACTGAAAAATCGGGAAATTTAACATTCATATGTTTTATTGTTAATCATTGTGATATTCTTAATCAAGCTTTGTATGACAAAAAAATTTCAAATGAAAAAGAAAAGCGATTTAGGATCCTGGAAGCTGCGGCAGCAATTATTCGAGAAGATATTCAATCTGTAGTAGTCGATAATTCTAATTACCCCCCGCCAGGACGTATGTTTGAAAATATTAACAGTAATATTCCAGAGTCACTGACTTATTTTTTGGAGCAAGCTATTTTAAAAAATAAACGATTAAATTTGGACATTTAAAATTAGTTTCTACAAACATTAACCATAGTATTATGACTGCTGTTCGGCCTCGGTCTTTTAAGTCCAAATTACAATTGGGTCTCTCATTTTTTTCCATCGACGATTTGGGTCAAAACGTCTTATACACATTTTTCATCTTTCGGTTTGTGTGCATCGTATAATGATACTGTGATGTACGAAACATATACAGTTTTTCATCAACCACCTCATATCTTACCACCAGAAACTGGCACGTTTATTCAATATGCTGCAGACAATGCTGATATAAATGTAAATACGCTAGACGGTCATAACACGCTTCACATAATAGGTATCATTCAAATTGTTACTCCAAAAAGTTCAGTTTTACTAGAAGAGCCTATACCACGAATAAAGAAAGCTTCTTCGGCCAAAGATTTAGCGGCAAAAGCTCATGTGGCAATACAGGTCTATCAAAATAATGGTGTAGTAGGTTACAGTAAAATAAATGTCCAAGATTTTGCTTATGGAAGTGAAGCTACAATATCTTTACTGAAAAAAGTCGATGTGTTATGGTTATATGGCAAATCGAAAAATGTATCGTTACCCGGTTGGAATGGTTATATTGAACGTTTGACAAATAATCTTATGAATTTTTCAAGATCAAAAATTTAATTTTTACCATTTATTCATCAACCTGCCAGTAACTACAATACTATTATACACTACTTTACTTTGTGCTTTAGATAATGCAAAACGTTATGGTCACGATGCATGCATTATTACTTTTGATCAGCCTCTGTATGCAAAAGCTCGAGAAATCGTGTCAGCTGCAAGTGAAGGGTCTGAATTATCGAAGATCATAATCAGGCTCGCAGGATTTCATCTACTGATGTCGGTTTTTGGAGCAATTGGTTACATTATGCAAGGAAGCGGCATGAAAGAAGTACTCTCTTTGATTTATGCACCTAAGTCATTAGAAAAAATGCTCAATGGTCATGCTTACGCGAAAGCTGTTCGAGCTTACTTTAGCAACAATAATATCAAAGAACTTGTTATTGATGACGTCACGGATGCAAATCTTATTATTACTGCTGAAAACGTAATAAATAAGTGCTTCCTTATTTCCACCCATCAGAACATTTTCCTTATGCTAAGTCTGCGCACTTATATCTACAAGATATGTTACAATTAGAGAACTTTATGAATCCTAGTGTTTACCAAAGGTTTACAGAAGGATTTTTCACTGTCACACATTCTGATTAGTTAAGTTGCGGAACAAGAAACGAGTACAATTAGCTTATCTTTCCCCAACCTCTGCTTTTGCTCATCAACATCTTTATCGAGTATATTATCAAGTTCATGTGTGGCTTGGTAATCATCTGAACCCAGAAGACTGGGTTACGATACGTTGGAACCAATCCAGACTTTACTTCCACCTGCACCAGAAAACTCCTCAATGCTATTTTTTGCAACTGCAAAAAGGGGTGTACTTCTAAATGCGGCTGCAAAAAAGTCGGATTGCTTTGTTCAGCAGCATGCACCAGTTGTCAAGGCCAGTCCTGCTCCAATGTTGAATCTCCAACAGAAGATGATTCTTACGACATCAGCGACGAGACAACTGATGCTTCGCTGTTACAACAATTCACTTGCACCCATCAGGAAGAAGCAGAAGCAGAAGAGAAGAAGAAGAAGCAGAAGAAAAAGAAGAAGAAGAAGGAGAAGAAGAAGAAGGAGAAGAAGAAGGAGAAGAAGAATGAGAAGAAGAAGAAGAAGAAGAAGGAGAACACGACTTGTTCAACTTTTAGAATCGCTATATCTCAGAAATGGAAAATCTTAGGAAAAAAAGTGCAAGAACAAGTTTTATAGATAATTGCATGATCTACAATTTTTGTCTGATATATTTTTATGATAAAACTGACCGTTTGGCTGAAAAATGCAAAAAACCCATTTTCGCAAACTTTGACCTTGAATAATTTTTTTTGCACAAGTGGTATCGATGAGGACTTTTCACAATTTGTTTATGATGGTGTTTTCAACATGTGTACCAATATTTAGCTTCTTGCGAATTATTGTAACCTTGAATGTCTATTTTGACCGGACTATTTAATAGCTTCACAACTTAATAGAGCTATACTATTGTTGCTTATTTGTAGCTCTCTGAGAAATACCAAAAAGATAGCTATTTTTGCTATTCAAATAAATAAAGTGACAGTTCATAATATTTTTCAGTTCCTTATACAATCACCGCTGTCGAAATATAATAAATATAGCAATCACATTAAGAGTCAGTTTCTGATATGCAACTTTCTTAGCCATAGCTGCATCATGCTTACAATAACAAATTGTGATTTATCATACCGACATTTTATTATTGAACAATAATCGCTGTCACTTCAACCAGATAAAAATAAATTGCAATCTAACGACTACTCGACGCCAATGCCTGCTTGATTCCTAATCATATGAAGGTTAAGCTAACAAATTATAATCTGGTAATTATCTGCCATGATTGCATTTATATTTAAAACAGAATAATTTACTCTAAGTACCTACCTGCTAATAAGTATTTAGTAATATTTAATCGCTTTAGCTGAGGTTACATCACGTTATTGTATAAATATTGGAATAATCATTTTAGCTATATGCCATCTTATCAAAGTGCTCTTTCCAACTAAATTCTGAGAAAGCACATTCTAGTAACACCTTTATTTTAAATGTAGTTATACAGTCAACAGTTTTATATCAGTATTTACATTTAATGTATGTATGTATAATCTGTAACCTCATTTACCTTGCGGTGTAGAGGCTGGTGCTTTATGCGCTGGCATCTGGCGGTACAATGCTCAACTTGCCTCGGATTCGGGATACAGAGTTGGAGCGCGCCTTTGGATTTACATTTAATACCAAACAAATATCTAAAATAACGTCTGCCCATATTTTGAGATAAGACCCATTACCACTGTATGAAACGTGAAAGAAATTTGTTTTGTGCACAAGTTTGCTCCTAGCATAGTGAAATTAGTGCTAGATACGGAACTAATTGTTAGATAGCTAATTCCTGCGGTATTATTTTCTTAAAGCCTCCTAGAATCACCACAAAAAATCCCACAAGATTTATTGTGGGGATATTGGAAATATCAAATAATCGACTAGCTGCTGAAGAAATTGTTCCGCCCTACGGTTTGCGCATTTTTAATCAGCATGTGCTTACAGATCAGAAGAAAAGTTTACCATGATCATTTTACAGTTCTGGAAAATTCCGAAAAATTGCGTAGTCACAGGCCATGTTTACCTCTTCTTACCATACGACGGAATACAATGTTCAAGCACATTTTTCAGGCACGTTAGTACCATAACAAAAAATACGATTGTCCTTTTTGGGGACGCCCCAAAACTTTGAAAAACCGTTAACCATTTGGGAAATTTTAAAAAAAATTACCTTATTGCAATGCAAATCGTTCTAGCGACGAGTTGGAGAGATATTCTTCCATTCTCTCTTCAAGAGAAACCCAACATAAATTTAAGCCGCCCTGCAACTACGGCAGGTACCGCTAGAGACACAGACAGAGGTTTGCAATTGAACGAAAAAATTGGCAGGGCAACCAGTCAAATATTATTGTCCTTAAATGGTAATGCAAGGTATTCCGTAAACTTTGAAAGTTCAGATTTCAGGCCAAAGACCAAATCTTGGAAATATTTTATTTCCTAAAGGTATATTTTCATTATTCAAAATTAATAGTTATGATATGAATATAAAGATTACGCGACTTGTGATTATTTTGGCTTCAATTATCGAATTCAAATATCAAGCTGAATGACAGTGCACAACATCAAAAATAATTAAGGACTGATAATTTTACTGTGAAAAAAATCTATCATACGTTTGCACAGTCATTCTTATATGCAACAGATCAAGTAGAGGGCATAAATAAATATTTCACAAAAAAAATCTTTAATGCAAACATGAGCTACATAAAACATGTATTTGATTTTCACACCTTTTTGAATAATACTTAATGTATCTATCATATCGCGATTCCAATAAATATTGACACTAAAACGATTATATAAACCACTATTTAGCCTTTTCCTCTAAAATTTCTTGTGTTTTAGTGAGTAAGATTGTACCTCTACAACAGGAACGATAAAAAACAACAATATCAATTCTTATAGAACATGCCAAAATCAATTTATTAGTTCAGACCTTCCTGATTGTTGAGTCATCTATGTACGCAACTCATAAACAAATCAAGGTTTTCAGAAGCTGATAGAAGAATATTTATCTCACACTTTCATTATTTATAACTGCAACAAGCCTTGGCAGTGAACAGTCCAATTGAGACCGTGTTTGCAATCAGTTCGTGATAGTAAAACGTTCGTGTACGTTGCATCCACAGTTAAGTGAAATTATAGAGGCAAATATGTCTAAAACCGGTATGTATCAAAGCGAAGTAGCTTTTTCAATTTTATTATTTCACTACGTGTGAAAATTGCAAAACACTGTACTTTAAACGCTTGCTTAAATATATTCACATACAGGACCGGGCTATGCAACACCCTTGGCGGCCATGAAAGGTCCTCGGGAGGAACTTCTCTACGTCGTGTGTGTCCAACCAAACCCTTCAAAAGATAAGAGCGACCTTCTAGCAACAGTAGATGTAAACCCAAAATCACCCACATACTGCCAGGTGATGATCAACCATTATCCATTTGTTTAAACTAATATATATTCCCTCAACAGATTATTCATAGAATGCACACAGGGAATCCTGGAGATGAACTGCATCACACTGGATGGAACGTTTGCTCCAGTTGCCATGACTCGAAAGGTTGCTGTAACGTCCCTGTAAGGGACAAATTAGTATTGCCCTGTCTGGGGTCGCAAAGAATCTACATTGTGGACACCGGTAAAAACCCAAAAGCACCTCAGATTGCAAAGGTATATATTAAACATCTTGCATTAATTACTATGTTGTTAGTGACCTGCAATAATTTGCACTCTCATTGCAGATTATCGATTCGTCTGAAATTGATAAACTGGACTGCTCATTTCCCCATACATCTCACTGCCTTCCCTCTGGAGAAATAATGATTTCAACAATGGGAGATAATAAGGAAAATGGAAAAGGGGATTTTATTCTAATTGATGCAACCACTTTAAAAACGAAAGGTATCTATTTTGGTAACCATTAATAATTTTAATTTTTATAAATAATCCAAACATAATTAGAAGTTATTGAAAAAGAATAGAACATATAATTACAAAAATATTTTCCACATAATTATACACTATCTGTAGGAATGTGGACCCAAGGAAAGAAAGCCAAATTCGGCTACGACTTCTGGTATCAACCCTACCATGACATCTTAGTGGCTTCCGAATGGGCAGCACCAAGAGTCTTGAGAAAAGGATTTAAGCCCGAAGATACCTTAGATCACAGCCTCTACGGACGCTCATTAAATTTCTATTCTTGGAAGCGCAGAGAACTTATCCAAACCATCGATCTGGGGGACGACGGGATTTCTCCCCTTGAAGTGCGCTTCCTTCATAACCCGAAACAGAGCCAAGGCTTTGTCGGGTGTGCTGTTAACGCCAATGTGTTTAGGTATTCCTCAAATTATTATATTAATGTTAGATGGTGATTTATGCTCTTGCAGATTTTATCTAAAGCCAGATGGAAGTTGGGGAACACAAAAGGTTATCGACGTGAAGCCAAAGAAAGTGTCTGGATGGGTTGGTGAATACATGCAAGGTGTGATGACTGATATTTTGCTATCTCTCGACGATAAATATCTTTACTTCACCAATTGGTTGCACGGGGATATTAGACAGTATGACGTTACCGATCCTGAACATCCAAACTCACAGGTAATTGTTTTTAATATATTGTATGAAAAATAGGTACCTATAAAATTGTACAGGCCAAATATTCCTTGGAGGGAAAATTCTCAGCGACTCAAAGGTAAAAGTGGTGGAAGATCCAGAACTTAGCGCTCCTCCAGAACCTGTCTTCATCAAGGGAAAGCGTTTGTATGGTTCCCCCCAAATGCTGCAGTTGTCTTTAGATGGAAAGCGTTTGTACGTTAGCTCGAGCTTATATTCTCCCTGGGATCGTCAATTCTATCCAGAAAGCATCACCCACGGAGGTTTTCTGGTGAAATTGGACGTGGATGTAGAAAAAGGGGGTATGACGCTAGATAAAAATTTCCTGATCGATTTTGGAGAAGGGCCCGATGGCCCTCTTTTGCCCCACGAAATGAGGTAAGGTTGGCATACATAAGATTAGATGGAAAAAACAACTTATTTTTCAGATATCCTGGAGGAGACTGCACTTCTGACATATGGCTTGCAGACGAATGATTAATGTGATAAGCTGTTCTAATCTACTCAAGTACTATACATTTTATAATTTCTACATCATCAAACACTGAAGTGATTACATTTACGTCAGATTTTTTGCCAATCATTGTATAATAATATTAATAATGTCATAATATTCTATTTCTGTGTTCAATCATATGAAAATTGCAAGGTATCGAATAAAATACTACACTTTTCAATAATGATATATTAATTGTAATATTGTCATAGCATGCATTTTTATAGTTCAGTTGGTTTTTTCTATATTAAATAAAATATTTACATATTGGTTGCATAAACTAATATTTAACAGAAACTTCGACTATTTTTTCAAGTTATGACATGACACTATTATATCATTGTTTATATTTCGCAGATTACGAGTTATAAAATATGGAAAAAACATTTATCGTCAAATTTAACAAAATGTATTACACAAACGATAACACAAAATTCTTGTTGTGTGACGAGTCGCACTTGTCTTTCGTGTCGTTTTTACTGCTTTCCATCAAAGCTACAAGAAATAAGTCCCTGCACAAATAACAATCTCAACGTTTATTTTTATGCGATAATCTTTGAACTTTGAATAATTATTGTTATTGACGATTCTGTGATGAACCATCGCTGTGAGTAGACGCTCTGCGCTGCTAGCGGTTAATATCTCTCGTGTTTCTGTTAGCTTGAGTGTATTATTTTCACTCATAATATCCACTAATATGGCTGGTGATAAACCAAATACCCGTTCAGCTGCTGATGAAGAGGCACTGATAAAAAGGATTGTTGAAAAAGTTTTAAATTCGTCGACAATCATAGACACATTTGTTACCAAAATCAAGGACCAACTACTAAATCAATTTCGTGAAGAAATGCAAGTGTATGTTGAGAAAGTTAATCTTCTTGAAAAACAATTCAATCTCACGTGTGCCAAACTAAGTAAAGAAGTAGATGAGTCGAAAAAAGAACCTTTACATTATAAGGACGAACTAGAACAATACACGCGACGCAATAGTTTAAGAATATTTGGAATTCCTGAAACAAAAGGTGAAAACACCGACAATGTGGTAAGCACGTTTTGTCGTGATAAATTACAACTGGATATCCCTCCAAACCTGATAGATTGCAGCCATCGCCTCCCAGCCAAAGAACCTCTGATAAAACCAATAATAGTAAAATTTATTAGTCGCAATACCAAAAAACAGGTTTACAGCAATAAGAAACTACTGAAAGGATCCAAAATTGTAATCAAGGAGGATCTGACAAAGTTACGACAGCAACTCCTAAAAGATGCTGCAAAAAAATACGGTGGTAAAAATGTGTGGTCCTTTGAAGGAAAAGTGTATGCTAAATGTGATAGTAATGTGAAACGTATTTTCTCCTCCGAGGACATTCGATAATAATATGATAATACACACAATTTTTAGCTTGCTAGGGCGCTGGCTCTCACTGAATAAACTTTTTGTTTGATTTACTAGGTAGAGATGGGCGCGTGAGTGATTTTCGCTCACGTCACGCACGTTTCACGCTTGCTTTAAACAGTCACGTTCACGCACGTTCACGCTCACGTTCACTCACGTGCACGGCGTGACACGCACTCACGACGTGACACGCATCTTTTACTTATTTCAAAATTTAAATTCAGATAGAAGAGAATGTTCAAATTTAAAACCAATGAAAAAACCCTAAAGAGAACTAAAAATATGTTTTGCACCTGACATAATTTACGTGATATGTTGCAATCAGAATAAGTGAAATAAAAATAAAAAAATGAAAATTGACTACAATAACTTCGACAAGGGATAAATACTGATTTCTCGCAAATATATTTCTTGCAGCTGTCTTCAAAAACATTACCTTTAATACCAAAAGCTGTCATTGGAATTGACGTTTCCCTTATTGGTATGAGTAGGCAACACTTTTAATTCGTAGGTTTGAAAGTACTTTTACGTACAAGGATCAACATTTTCAGCGTTAAGGCGAGCATACAAAAAAAACATTACTTTTATTAGAATAATAAGTTCATCTACACATCTACACATTAAAATGTTGTTTTAAAAATAATATTTAATCAACATTTTCAGCGTTAAGTCCAATTCTGCGCTCTTTTAAAATTCTCCCAGCTTTAGAAAATACTCTTTCGCTTGTAGCGGCACTTGCCGGTATGTTTAAAAAAAGTTTTTTTAACAGTGACGTATTTACACTGTTTTTCCAAAATCCTAAAATGTCATCTACATTTCCGAATTTTAATTTAACATACTAATTTAGTTCTGTTTCGACATCATCCTAATTACATGTGTCATCGTCAGAGCTATCTCTAAATGTAGAAAAATAAGAATCTGATGCTGATGTACCACTTTTGGGTCGTTTGCTATGTATGTCATCATTATCATCTATAGTTTTATTTGCATTATAATCTTCTCTTTTATGTGAAGGTATGAACTTTAAATATTTATAATTAGGGTCCAAAAATAAAACCACATAATGTAACTTGTTTGGCACAATTTGTGATTTAATGAATTTAAAAGTTGCTGCCCCCTGCAGCTTTTTATTAGTTACTAAATATTTAACGTGAAATTAACGTGAAACGTGAATCACGCCTTGTAAATTTTCACTCACGTTCACTCACGTTCACGTCACGATTTTCAAATATTAGTCACGTTCACGACGTGACACGCCGTGACACGACGTGACACGACTGTTTTCACGTCACGCGCCCATCCCTATTACTAGGTATCTGTATATCAGTTCTGTGTATTGCTTATTATTACAGTTAGGTTTATTTAGTTATAGTTTATCGCATCTATATTTCATTTTTTTCTAGTAATTTTGTTCAGCGCAATTCACACATGCTAAGTAATCTTTTGTTTGTTTTAGGTACACAAATGATTTCAAATAGCAATGTTAGCATTGAAATTTGTACATATAAATATTAGATCACTTTTATCTAAGTTCCATATTTTGAAAGATTTTGCTGTTCAGCTCGAGTATGACGTAGTTGCAGTTGGTGAAACTTGGCTGTCTGATACAGTAAGTAATGACATCTTAAAAATTCCTGGATATAACTTGGTACGCACTGATCGTGTTGATAGAGGTGGTGGAGTGTGCATTTATGTTAGAAATACATTGCAAGTAACGCACATTAATATAAATAATAATAACATTGAACAAGTTTGGTTAACTTTTAAGAGTCATAAATACATTATTGGAGTTGGTGCCGTTTATCGACCACCTAAATCAAATTATAAACTGTTTTGTAATGAATTGGAGCAATCGTGTGTGCAGATTTTGTCTGTATGTGATAAACTTTTTTGTTTTGGCGATGTGAATATAGATTTGCTAGATTCACGTCACCCAAGTTCTGTGTACTTTAACACCATGATTGAGTCCTTAGATCTAAAACAGATTATTACTCAGCCTACACGGATCAAGTCTCTTTTGGACGTGGTATTAGTTTCCGATACAGATTGTATAACTGATTCAGGAGTAGGTGGGTTGAAATTTGCTGACCACGAAACGGTATACTGTCACATCAAACTGGAGGGGCCCACTAATGCACCTATATACAAAACCTTTAGGTCTTATAAACATTTTAATTTAAACTTATTTCTAAATGATCTTCAGCTTATCCCGTGGCAAAATTTATTCCGAATTACTGATGTAAATAAAAAAGTAGAATTTTTAAACTGTAATATTTTAACAGTATTTAATAAGCACGCTCCTGTTAAAACTGTCAAGCTTTGTAAAAGAGGTGCACCCTGGATTACTGATAATATAAGGCTCTTAATGAAAATCAGAGATAAAGCTTTGACTAAGTTTAAAAAAACTAAAATTTCTGGTCACTGGAACTACTACAAAACCCTTAGAAATTTTACCACACAAGCTGTTAAACGTGAAAAAAAGGCGTACTTAGATTTTAAACTACAGAATTCTCAATCTAGGGAAATCTGGCGTGAACTAAAAAGACTAGATCTGAAGCGTTCAAAACATAATGATTTACCAACTAACCTCCAGAATCCAAATGACATCAACAACTTTTTTATAAACTGTATTCCTGATGTCAATAATGACACTTCCAAAATCATTAGTAGTTACAAAACCAATAAAGCTAATAGTAACAATTTTACTTTAGTTGACATTCAAACAGTTGCTAAGACTATTAATGAAATCAAAAGCAATGCTACTGGTTTTGATGGTCTAAATATTGACATGATAAAATACTGTTGCCCTTTTATCCTACCTTATCTGACACATATTATAAACAGCTGTTTTGAAAATAATTATTTTCCTGCTAGTTGGAAAAAGGCCACTATAATACCTATTCCCAAAATTTCTAATCCCGCAGAATATAAAGACTTACGGCCAATTAGTATTTTACCTGTGTTATCGAAAATTTTTGAAAAGATTATTCATCTGCAGCTGCGATCTCATCTACAAAAGTTCAGTATTATTCCTGAATGTCAGTCCGGATTCAGAGCTGGCTACAGCTGTTCGACTGCTCTATCAAAAGTTACTGATGATTTGCTCACTGCCATAGATAACAATAAGATGTCAGTCTTGGTCCTATTGGACTTTAGTAAAGCATTTGACACTATCGACCATGACATTCTCTTATCTATTCTGGATTCTATCGGCCTTTCTCCACCTAGCGTCATCTTGATTGAAAATTACTTAAAAGACCGGCTACAATGTGTAAGGATGAGTTCTGGATCCTCTGACTATAGAAATATTAGTAGGGGTGTGCCACAGGGATCCATATTAGGACCACTGCTGTTTACCATTTATACATCTGCCTTTTGCAATAGTATAACTACTTGCAATATGCATATGTATGCGGACGACACACAGCTGTATCATAGCTTTGAAGGTGAACAGTATCAGCAAGCGTTGGTGGACATAAACAAGGATCTAAAGACCATTGCTACTATTTCGCAATAACATTCTTTAAGAATTAACCCATCCAAGTCTGTAGTCTTATTATTTGGCAACAAAAATATTTTATCAAAACTGGGAGACAGAATAATTTTAAAAATTAATGATACTACGATACCCGTTGCTGCTGAGGCTAGAAATCTGGGATTAATCATGGATAATGGTTTTAGGTACAATAAACAAATCTCTAATTATATTAAACAAGCTTACATTAATATGAAACTTATTTATCCACACAGATCTTATTTGTCGCCTAAAATTAAGTCCATGCTTTGTGAAGCATTAGTGCTATCGCACTTTTCTTATTGCTCTCAGGTTTACGGCCCCAGCATCACGGTTGATGCGGCTAGCAGAATTCAAAGAGTACAAAACTCATGTCTGCGACTGATTCATGGTGTTAAAAAGTACGATCGCATATCTCATAAACTTAAAGAATCGAATTGGCTGAATATGCACAATAGACGATCTTTGCAAGCTGCTTGTCTTTACCATAAAGTAATTACAGATAAATGTCCTGCTTATTTGTATAACAAAATTTCCTATAGGACAGATGTTCATAATTTAAATTTACGACATAAATTTACTATTACTCCACCACTACATCGCACTGCCCTGTTTGAAAGGGGTTTCTCTTATCAAATTGCGAAGGTATACAATAGCATCCCCCAAAATATTAAAAATTATCCATTGGTTTCATTCAAGGCCAAATTGCGTCTGCACTTGCTGAACCGTCAGAATAGTTAGGCATCACTTGTGTATCGATTTTATGTGTTGATTTGTCACAGAATTATTGGTGTTAGTTATTTTTTAATGTATTAATATTATTAGTTATTAGGCATTTATTCTATATTTAATAAACCTCATTTTTATTTGCTGGGTACAGTGGAAGACCAAACGCAGTGTTCACTGCTGCTGAACTGCTACCCAATGGTTTCCCCAATTAATTTTCTTTAATTTGGTTTTCTGTACTGTTGCTACGTGTGGAAATAAATGCATTATTATTATTATTATTATAATGTAAAATAAAATATTTGAGGGCACATTCAAACGTCTTTACGCTATCGTCGTTCAAAATAACCAAAAATCTAAAACTCAATCTTTTTTAATTTATAGTGAAGCTACAATAAAAAAATTGAATGTACATCATAGTGGAACTTGCTATTCTAAACATTTTGTCTACTTGTTTGTAAGATCTTCATGTTAAACGCGCTATTTTCGACACATTAGGTATTTGTGTTCAAAAAACTCTTTAATCTTCAACTGAAATTATGAAATATGCTTCTATGACATTACAATCTACTTTAATTTCTAGTAAATTCAAAGGTTTTTATAGCAAATTTGATTTAATGTGTTTTAAGCTTTCAAGTTATATTTAGCAAAAAGATATTAACTATAATAAATTTCTGTATAGATTTCAATTAAAATAAGTATAAATCTACTTCTAACATATATTACATTTCGCTGTTAAATATTGTTACTTGTTCAGAATTAGTTTCCTTTGAACTTTATACCTTTAAACTCTAATATAAGTTTGTAATATTTATGAAAAATAATCGTTATGTAATAGTATATTACTCAACAAGTTTAGAAAAGTAAAATTTTACTAAACGAATATAGCTTGATTAAGCACGAGCGAGCGAAGCGAGCGAGTAACTTAAGAAGCTATATAAGTTTAATAAAATTACTTTTCTTACGAAGTGTGTATACTATTTTTTTTCATTTTGTATTAGTATTTATAAACAAATATTTATATATAAGCATTATACCACATGTCCATTAAAACAGGCGGCTGTGGAAATTCAAACGTGTGAATAATATGTTGATGGCACTGTAAGTCTATGTCAAATTCGAGGTTATCAGGTTAGGTTTTCCTTCAGTTTTGACACAAACTGACACAAAATCTAACCTGCTAACCACGAATTTGCCATATAGAAAAGTGACATTTCTATGCACCAAAGTGCCACTTTGTTAAACGATCTTGAATTTAGTAAAATAGCATATTATTATACAAAATGCAAAAAAGGTACCTTATTATGTTTAATTACGACAGTGTGCAAAATTAACTTTTAGTTGGCAGTTTTAAGTTTGTAAAACGACTGTTTAATAACATGATTTTATTAGTCCCATTTCAGTAGCAACGTGATTAAAATTATTCACCACCCAAAATTACAACCGGTTACTAGCGTGAAGTATTTCATATCATAAAACCTGTTATTTAATGCAGTAATCCTAATTTACATTTTAAATAATGTTTTATATATACCATTTTTTTTAATTTGATCGTAGATAAAATAGTGTACGATACACATGCGTGGGCTTAAAACTCTGGCTTCATTCGCGTTTTAACTCTATGCCTCTCGTGACTAAAGACTAGTTTCACGCACTCGCATCGTAAAGAACTATTGAAGTAAGACATCATACGTCGCTAAAACTGTTTTTACGACAAGTTAAAGCCAAAATGGGAGATTTTTAGGGATTATGGCGACGATGTGCTCGCTAGTGCAACATTAAATTTTCCGTATTTAGTCTTCAATAGAATAGTTAAATAACGCTGCCCTAGGCAATAAAAGTTTTTACGCTATGGTTGGCGTATTGTATAACAATGACGTTTCGCATTTTAAACACAAAAAGATTTAAAAGTAAGCTACCTTCCTGCAGTCTGTATAAAATAAAAATGCGTATAGCGGCAGCAAATCTGCAATCTCTAACAATAACAGAGAAAAATAAATCAAAACAAACGAATCCCAAGCCAAATAGATTATGTTCTGTACAAACAAATACTAAATGAGTCGCGATTTACTGTAGTGAGCTGAATATTGCAAATCAAGCTGAAAATTTTTAGTTGTTGCGAGGTTTCCGCTACCACAATGTTGTTTTAAACCAATTTGAAATAACGTAGTTGAAACAATTAGAATCAAATTAAGCAATAACGAGTTCAGCAATTCTGCGGAACATCTTATATTAGGAATGTTTGGGCAAATAACTTCTTCCACTCTATGCTTTTAAGCTTTCGAACTTCAATTTGTCATTAAAGCTGAAATCTGACAATCCGTTCTTCCATCTTGCACTCTTCGGTTGTCTATTAAATCAAGCAGAAAGAATTTTGCGATACAACACGTTCTCACCCTCTCGTGTATAATCGCTTTAGATTTGATTTGTTCAAATACTGCAGTATTTTATTATAAGAATTTCATATATAAAAATACAAAAATATTTACTTCATATTTTTATTGCCATGCAAAAAATTAATTACTTATAATCATATAGACCTACAGAGTGTCCTACGGGTATGAAATATGCTATATATTTTAGTAAGTATTTACATTATCGAAAAAGAATTCAAATAAAAGTTGTTTACTATACAGTTTTCCTTTGCAGAGCAATATTTAATTATTATTTCTCTAAAAAAACAAAAACGCAACACAGAATACTTGAATTTCTTTAAATGACAAGGCATCTCTATATACTGCTTATTTGGTATTTTTATATTTTCAACGATGGAAAGCTTTAACACACGTTAGTTTTTAGAAATAACGCGAACAAGCATGTTTGTTTTAATTGTTAGTGATCTAGGCCCTAGTGATCGTGTTTATTTGTTCAAACAACTGACATATAAACTTAAAATTAAAAATATCTTATAAGCTTTAACAGTATTAAAATCTGAAATGGTTCATTTATCTGAGCAACATCATATCAAAAAAACGTTGTTTTGCCCAAAAATAATTTGTCTCTGAACCCCCGTTTCACCACTATAAAGTTTTAATTTTATGTCATGTCTATCGTCTTGGACTTAAAAATAAATGCCATTTTCGCAGTCAACGTCCCAAAAAAACTCATTGCGGTTCGCACGTAAAGTATATACCCCCGCAGCTGACTGATTGCGACGACCTATGTTAGCTCGTCGTGCCTTTGGCATTGTAACGGACACTATAAAACGACACGGCATTGTTTTCACAATCACTTGTACACAAACAAAATTTGAATATCTGTCTGACTGACTGACTGCGACGACCTATGTAAGGCATTTGGAATTACCCCCTGCTCATAAATTGCTATTAGTGTATTATCTCTTCCGCCTTCGGTTACCTGATGCGGATTATGACAGGATGGGGAAAACCCTTCAAACCATTAAGCAATGACTGCAAATAGAAACCAACACTTTCGATATTTTCCGGCTTTCCCTTCGGATTTTTCCGAATTTTTTTTTTTCTTAAACTACCTCGGGAGTAAGACGAACAAAACAAAAAAAATAGTCTAAATCGGTCAAGTCGTTCTCGAGTTTTTGCGTTACTAACACATGGCGATTGATTTTTATATATATAGATGATGAACTACCGATAAAGAAGGAAAAAAAGAACAAAGTTTACAACGTGTTTGTGTCAAGAAGACTAGAAGAAGGAGACCTAACTCAATGAAAATTGAGTGGAGTGGATCAATCGCTAGATGTTGAGCAGAAATTGGACGAACACAAGTACAATTCAAACCCATGATATAATATGCAACCCGTGCTACATATAATTAATTATATCTCGTGTGTATATTCGAAGTTGAGAGAAGGAAAACTCAATAGAGAATGAAATCGAGCAATGGTCGCAAAATATTTAAAAGTCTACATTATTTATTGACGTAATCCTATATCAAAATCAATGTCAAAGAAACATAACCTCGAATCATGTGTTGCACGGGTTGCATTGGTCTTGCGGTCGGCCATTTTCTGTTTGACATTATTCGGGACACTTCAACCACTTGAATTAGGTCTCCTTCCTTCTAGTCTTCTTGGTAGGTGTCTACATTAGTACTGGCTTAAAATATTTATCCGATCACGTTTCCCAGTTGCTCCCAATAATTTGGGTTCCGGGCAATTCACCGAAAACAGTTCACCGAAAACAATTTACCGAAAACAGTTCACCGAAAAACAATTTACCGAAAGAACAATTCACCGAAAGAACAGTTCACCTAAAATCCCTTATATTATATAAATATACCTAAAATTTTAGATATGTTATATATTATTTTGGTACTTTTGTAAAGAATATCCTTCTAACATATATTAGTGTAAACTTCCCTTCACACTTTATCAAGGCTTAGGACTTGCAGCAAATGCAGTAATACAACTTAATCTACTTTTATAATATAAAGTAATACGAGTTAATGATAATTACTAATGGCCCTCATTAACTTGAACGATTAGTTTTTAACGACCTTATAAGGTTTCTAAATTTTTGTGTGTCGAAAACATATCAAGAATTGTTGGAGACTACAATAACAACAACATACCTTAGAAAAATGGATTTTAGGTGAATTGTTCTTTCGGTGAATTGTTCCTTCGGTAAATTGTTTTTCGGTGAACTGTTTTCGGTAAAATGTTTTCGGTAAACTGTTTTCGGTGAATTGCCCTAGATCCCAATAATTTACGCAACCAAAAGTACTACAATTTTGCCCTATCATTTAAAAAAATCAAGTGTATATTTAAAAAAAACAATTAATCCTTGATAGGAAGCTTCTCTTTGCAATATATTTAAAATTGATATTTTGTGATATATGTTATAGCATATCCCATACTTTTCAAACACCTTTGATCATGTCCGACTTCTGAACTTTATTTTTAAATTTTAGGTGAGTCACAATATTGATTTCAGGGGATTGCCAGAATTAGAGATGGCACTAACTCGATAACGGCATCACCAGAATACCTGGTCAATATGAAACAAATTACACAGGCGATATAAGAAGACATTTAAATGTTAGGGAAGGTGAAGAGAAAAGCTTGTTCAATGACACGTAGCTTTTTCAAAATAAAAACTAAACGCATGTTTGCAAAGACCATCGTTTCATAGAGCTTACTGAGAATTGTCATGTATTTTCTCAATGTGCCAGTCATAAGATGTCTTTCTTCTTCTCCCACCTTTAGCCTTTCTTCTTCTACCCCTTTAAACCTTTCTTCTCGGCTTAGTAATACATTTACTTTCGAGCCTTTTTCAGTCTACCCTTTGTACCATCCATCCTAAACAAACTATTATTATATTCAGCAATAAATATCCTTATCGTATGTTAAATTGTTACTAATATTTTTGCTTTTGTATCTATTATGTATCTTTAATCTTTACATATATTCGTATTACCCATAGCTACAATATGTTTAATTTTAAAGAAAAAAAGAAACTAAAAATGTTTCTTTCAGTCGTTTTTATTTTGCACCTAGTTAGTTCTGTTTTTGTTTCCGTGGCGATTACTTCCAGTATTTATGGGTAATTCTAAAAGCCTATTTATGTTACTCTATATCCATTTTAAGGAGCGTAATTTTTTTTATACTAGCCGTTATATAAGCGACCATTAGATGGCTACTTGCATGCCATGTAAGCTTCAATTACAAGCCTAGAGCAAAAGAGTTACTTTGTTGCTCTATGCATTTACATGTCTTGGACAAAACGCAACCTTCTCAGACTCCTGTGTTATCGGGCTCGGCATTCTCCTCGCCCAACAATATTCACAGTCGTCTGGGAATGTTACGCTTTTCGTCCTAGATACACAATGTACTATTACTTGCCTAACCTAAAAGACTAAGTAAGTATTGTAATAGCGAAACAATCATCTTTCTTCAGATCTTCACGTAGGTTTTCTCAATTCCATCTGTCTGTCTATCTATCTGTCTGCCGGACTGTATGTCTGTCTGCTGCCGGCTAACCATTTGTTGGAGGAAGACGATATTTTGCATGCGAATTATATGCCTTCCGTAAAATATATAAAGGGTGAGAACATATAAAAAATACAATTCTGCAAATTTTTGCATCAAGTCAAGAAGTACTACTTAAATGAAAGTATTATTTTGCACATAGCTCAGGTTTTTCCCTTGGCGAAAATGGGACCTAGAAGCTAGAGGTTAAATGTAGTAAAAGAGACAAAAGGACAACGATAAGTGCGTTCGGTTTAATCCGGAGGAGGCCAACTGGGCAAAATGGTCAGTTTGTCCGTAAATCCTAGGGGTCAACTGGGCAACAAGCAAAACATTTTTGTACAAAGATACGAATTTAGGTTATTTGCAGATTTAAGATTTGTGTGTACTTAGTACAAACATTCCTGTGTAATGTAAAAAATTTGTGTAGGCCCTAGCGCGAGTCCCTTGCCCAGTTGTTAAGTAGCGGGATTATAGAGTTGACCGTTTGCCCAGTTGGTCTGCACCCGTTTAATCCAACCGCATCACAGCGAACCGGGGGTGTTGCTTGGCCGAATGCGACAAACTGTTGGGTTACTGCCAAGTGCTTATATCGTATTCGCATGAGCTGAAGTTCGAATCACACCACCGGTAATGTTTTTTTATGATGTAGGTTGCATTACCAATTGTTGTCTTTCATTATGAACTTGAAGATATATTTTATTTTTAAAATTGTTTATTGTCACAGCGTCCACTTGCGAGAAAAATTGTGAGCAGTCTACAGAATTATTTTTAAATTATGTTCGTACTACAAATATGTTTATTCATCTCGAGTCGTATTGCTTCGTTTTACCTTTCTAATGCTTACTAACCTCGGCCCTACAGGGCTAGGCAACTTGCATTCTTGAGCGAAGAATTTAAATAGTTTATTTTATTTGCACATCCAAATAGGAAAATACAATAATGAATACATAGGAAATACTAAGTATACTTAAGATTCCAGTACAATATAACTATTGTATCATTTGGACGCAAATTCCATAACAGAATGAGCACCTAAGTAATTTAACAATTGTGCTGTGATGTGAATATTGCCAATAGAACATTAGTTACCTTAAAATAGACAAATTAATAATACTTACTACCTGGTACATAAGTAACCATTATTAAAATTAGGAAAGGTATAAAGTAATAGTTCTGTAGTAGAGCTACCTATAAGTATGTTTGTTATAACCAATTTACGTCATTAATCCAATATGAAATTGTAAACATCAAAGGCATTATCAGAGTGAGAAGTTAAGGTTAATGTGCATAGAGAGAATTTTTTAAATTTCTATACATTGTTTGTGCCACGGAATGCTTTCGGTCAATGATTTTCTACGATTATAACAGACGTTGCTTCATTACTCACAGTTAGTTACTGGTTCTGTTAATTGTAAATGGAACGTCAGATCTGGATGACCTCCAGTAACTGTTCATGTTGAAAACGTCAATGCTACTGAAAAGTCGGTTAACGAAAATCAGAATATAACTCATAGAGACATTATTCAAGAACTAGGTATTGAATCATCAGATCACCTGAGTGTGAGGAAGCTGAAAAATCAGTGTATTCCACATTTGTTAACCGAAGAACAAAAAACCAGCTCGGGTAGAGTGGTATAAATTTATGTTAGAAGAGTTCAAAGCATGTACTTAATATTGTTACGAGTGATTGAAACGTGCTTTTTTACCACTCAGATCAGGGATGCACAAAACCCAGACTAGCTCTCGGCGATCTATGGTCATGGGTAAAAACTAGCCAACGGCTCAGAAGGTTATAAAGAAATAAACAAAGCTGCCAATCACGATAACAAGCAAGAAACGGTCTGACTTGCAGTCAAACACACTCTTACCGTGCAAATCCTCACTTATAAAAAAATATAAATGATTTTACTCAGAACTTTCCTCGCAAGTGGGCGTTACTGACACTAAATAATTTTAAAACTCAAAGGAAAATAAGGATAAACATATCTTCACATTCATAATATTACTGAAACAATAAAACAAAACACCTCGTAATGCAAATTATATAAACTATCAAATAAAAAAACGTTACTGGCGATAGAATTCGAACTTCAACTGCGAACGAGTCAGCGAATGCAATTTCAATGATCTGAGCGTAGTCCGAAGTAAAGCATGCGTTCGCTGCCTCACCCACCAAGGACGCCTCCGATCGATGAGTTGCGGCTGCCTTAAATAGAACGCATTTGTTGTTACCTCGTGTGTTATTTCTTAGAACATTTATTGTGTATCTGCTGGTTCTTATGTTCGTCAAGGGTAAATCCTGAGGAATGTGCAAATTGCTACTTTTATCTATTTCTCAGTTAAAGCAAAAATAAACAAAGTTTTGTTTTTTATGTGCTCACCCTACATATATTTGTCCGAAATTTTCTGGGTTTTATGCCAGGTATACATATAATCTGCATGCAAAATATCGCCCTCCTCCAACAAATAGTTTTTGAGTTATACCGCCAACAGGCAGACAGACGGACAGGAGAAATTGAGAAAACCTGTTTTTCGTTATCTAGGGACCCTGAAACGTGAAGATCTGAAGAAATACCGGGAAGTGATTTTTTCGCGATTACAACAACTTCTGCGTCATTTAGATGAGGGAAGTAAACATTAAAACATAATACAATAGTATATAGTACTCGTACACCGTGGTTGAGAACACCATCATTATAACCCAAGCGGTAGAATTGTATCCCGAAGTGCAGGGCACCGGAGGGTAGAAGGCTTGGGGGCTATAATAGTCTTCTCTAGCGCGGCGTATATACTATTTTATGCACTAATAAATCCCTATTTAAACCCCGCGGTAAATGCAAGACTTTATTAATACCCATAAAAACTAAATAGGCCAAAGGATAAATTCGAAAAAGTGGTGTGAGACGGTTGTATTTACGAGCGTTCAGCGAATGGTTATTATTTTAAAAACACGTGCACGAGTGTTCTCACCAGGACAGATGCCTATCTCGCCCCGAGTTAGCAAAAATATCATACCTCCAAAATGATAAATCCTAAAAGTTTTATCCATGACTTACAGACTCATACCTTGAACCCAACAACCCACAAAGGTACCCAAAGAACATTCTCTCCTGTTGCCAAATCTCGTCACGAGATGTTTCCTAAAAAAGATCGAGCCATAGTAATAGACACGATTGAGAGGCTATTTCAAAAAGAATACATAAAAGCAATAGCCAAAATTACAAATGCAGGCCACATTCCTTTCGCCTAAAAAATCTCAAATAATAGTTTTAGCGTATATTTATCAAGCAAAGAAATAGTCGACGAAGTAATTAATAAAACATTCAATCAAATACAAATTGCGGCAAATAAATTAAAATTACGGCGTTTGATAACCCACGCAACAAGAATTGTGCTATCTAATTTGTGTCCCACGATACTATATGAGGTCATCGCAAATGTGCTTGCCACAAAAGGTTTACAGCTAGTACCTCCAATGACATTCCTACGTGCAGGCCTATCTGACGAAGGATTTTCGCACATTCTTAGCTTCCATCGGCAAATCTATATTTCCGAAGAATGTAAACATATCCCAGATAATATTCTTGTCCAGCACGACGAGCTAACTTACAGAATCTTTATCTCTACAAAAGGGATGTCTTGTTACGTCTGTAAACAAGCCGGGCATCCAGCAGCTCGATGCCCCATTAATCTCACCAACATCAACTAAGCGAATATCCATACTAATGAGGAAACAGTTGTGACAGAAGCCACCCAAATGCAAGTATCATCCAGGGGTACTCTCCAATTTACTACGCAAAACCAGAGCAACGAAGCGCGTGAGTCAGAAAATGAAAACCCTTTAAAAAAAACACTACAAAAACTAAAAAATCTTAAACGACCCCAATCTTAGTCAAATTCTTACTGAACAATTAAAAACCCGCAGAAAATCTACTGAAAGACACTACCAGAAACTACGTTTTATCTTATGATCTTTTCAAGGACTTTTTAGAAAATTCATACAGCGCAGAAGACCCCGTTAACCTACTCCGACGATATCGAAGGATTTACAGACATGATTAGTGATATCTACCCGCACCTCAACCACAGAAGCATTAAAAATCGATGTACCCGAATACGAAAGAAACTATCCCAGCTTCCCGACTCAGACTCTAGCTCAAGGCACTCCACTTATTAATTAAAATTCACCGTCATACAACGGCACGTCAACGGGTATTATACCCGTTTAGAAAATACCAATCTGCTCATATCCGACTATCTCCCTGATGTGCTCTGTATCCAAGAAACCAGTTTTAAGAAAAACCACGTTGCAACCCTCAAAGGCTACTCTTCATATCATAAAAATCGCCACAATCAAAACATAGAGAGCGATGGAGTAGCAATATTTATAAAAAAACATCCATATCTATCAAAGTGTGTCAATTACTACTAGTATTGACGCTGTAGCTCTGCAGTTCTCATATCCCAAAAAAAAACCTTCTGTTGTGTTTATTTGGCTAACAGTCAAAGAATCGAATCGAACAACCTGATCTTCTAAACCTATTTCAACAGCTTCATTATTGTAAGCGATTTCAGCAGAACTCCCTTTCAGGATTTGCATCACTAGATAGAAGAGGCAGAATAGTGGAAAAATTATAGATGATTTAGATCGTGTGTTACTAAATGATGGCACACCTACACATATATCAATGTCAACAGGAACGCTATCCACCATTGACCTCACCATGTATTCTAGTCGGCTATCTGTAGATATATCATGGGAATTCCTTCCTCATATTTATGATAGGGGATCACTTCCCCATCCAACTTAAATTCGTTGACTCCCCAAACAGACTTATAAGCCCGTTTCGAGATGGAAACTTTTAACAGCTGCAGCTGACTAGGACCAATTCTCGTTCTCGACCGATTCCAAACTGAACCAGATAAATACTAAAACTGACCCCCCATACATTAATTTCCCAATTTCCCCAAATAATAGTCGAAGCAGCCGATACAACGATTGGCAGAACTAATCCTCCACTCAAACGCAAATCTGTGCCTTAGTGGAATCAAGATTGCTCGAAAGTCATCAAAGAAAGTAAAAAGTCATTTCGTATATATAAAAAGCACCCCAAAATCGAAAACTTCATCACATTTAAGAAATATAGAGCTAGAGCAAGAAAAATTATTAAAACTAGAAGAGCGGAGTCATAGATATCGTCTCTAAAAATCACTACGAATGTATCCGAAATCTGGAGGAAACTACGTGCTTTTAATGGGATTAGTTGGGTCATTTGTGATTGATATTGGTGTTTCGATAGTTTTTCGGTGCTGCTCAAAAGCGTGGTCATAGTTATCGTTGGATGAAGTATTTGCGAATGTCTTGGCTAGAGTTACAGTTATTTCAGGTGCTGAGGTTACAATTGTGTTTTGAGTTTTCAGTGCAGTGATACTTCGTGGAGAAGAACTGCCCTTATTCTCCCATTACCAGACGAGAGCTTCATTTCGCCTTACAGGGGTGTCGCAACTCAGCACCCGGTCCTGATGATATACCGTTTATATTTCTTCAAAAGTTGTCCAGCAACGCCAAAAATAAGCTGCTAGATATATATAATGTACTATGGAATAATCATCACTTTCCTTCAGCTTGGCAGGAGGCCATAGTCATCCCAATCTATAAATCTGATAAGGACAGATCCAACCCTTGAAACTATCGACCAATATCCCTCACCTGTACTCTCTGCAAACTGTTAGAGAAAATATTAAGCAATAGGCTATGTTGTTCCTCGAATACAATAACATACTGCCCATGTACCAAAATGGCTTCAGATGTGATCGCTCTACTTATGACCAATTAATTCGCCTAGATTCTGACATATGTGACTCCTTTGCTAACAAGTCTCACTTAATCGCGGTATGTTTTGACCTACAAAAAGCTTTTGATATGGCGTGACGATATCGTATCCTAAAAATCTCTCATGAATTGCGGTTTAGACGGAAATTTACTGGCCTTTGTAAACAACTTTCTAGAAGAAAGAAGGTTTAAAGTAAAATATAACGGAAATTACTCATCCACTATAATTCAACCGAATGGAGTCCCCCAAGGGTTAATCTTGAGCGTTAAGCTCTTTGTAATAGCAATCAATGACGTCATACATAACATTGTTCCACCAATCAACATCAGTCTATTTGATTTATTGCAAGGGCAAGAATCTAACTTCTATCCAAAGTCATTTACAGAACGCTATCGACTACTTGGCAAATTGGTCACAAATATTAGGGTTCAAATTCTCTCCAAGTAAAACAAAAGCTATTCATTTCCTCAAAAAAGATCTACACAATCAGAAACCCAGATTAAAATTAAACAACCACCCGATTGAATATAGTGAATACGTCAAGCTATTTGGACTGATTTTCGACAAGCGACATTCTTGGTGTACACTTAAAAGCAAATACATACATAATCTGTAACCCCTCATACCGCTTACAGTGTCGGGGTGCCGAGCGCACCGAGCCGCTGAGGGTGTGTGCATTTTAAATTCGGCGGAGGTACTTGGGGTAGTGGAGCCTGTCTGGCTAGAACACTACGCCCGCTCTCCAGATGGTCACCCATCCAAGTTCTGACCGAGCAGACTGGTGCTTGACTTTTGCAAGTGCCGTGAGAGATGCATCACCACTCAGCCGTACTGCCGGCAAATGTAAATCTAAAATAAATATCCTGAAAGCTCTAGCAAATTATGACTGGGGAACAGATACGCCAACCTTAATGACAATGTACAGAACTCTGATCCGCTCTAAACTTGACTATGGTTCAATAGTTAACGCATCAGCTAATCCCAATACATAAAAAATACTGAATGGCGCCACAATACCGCCATAAGGATTGTCACAGGAGCTTATATAACTAGTCCAATCAGCAAAGTCCTTTGTAATGCCAAAGAACTTCCACTGCAACGAAGAAGAGAAATATTTTTGCTCAAATACGCTTCACCAGTAGCCTCCACCCCCCCCCCCCCAAAACCTTGTCAATCACTCAATATTTGGTCCACTGTTCCAGTAAGTCTATGATAAAAAACCCCATCTTCCTAAACCAACTCACTACAGAATCACACAATTATTAATCCAAGTTAGCCTACAATTTTCCCAAATTGCACCCAAAGTTACACCAGAAATGCCTTCCTGGGCACACTCCTATCTTAGTATCAATTTTCATCTCTTGACGATAACCAAGACTGATAACAATTGTGCAATAATTCGCTCCAGTCTTAATGAATTTTGCCACAAGTATCCCCTCGCGAACTACACAGACATATTCACAGATCCGTCGAAAAACGATATTGGAGTAGATGCAGCTTTTGTCACTCGTGACATCAACGTTAAAGTTCGCCTATACCCAAACACCAATATTTTCACAGGAGAAGTCATTGCCATGCTAAAAGCATTAGAATGGATCCAGGACCAAACAGGCGAAAATTATTTTCCGTGGTCAGAGTCCAAAAGAGCCCTGCAAGCCATATGAAATCTGTATCCGAACGAATCTCTATTGTGCTAAATCAAAAGTTCGTAACCATTATCACCCGTACGGAAAAGATGCTTCAACTTGCATTGGTATCCTCACACACCGAAATTCCATGTAACGTAGATGCAAATAGTTACGCAAAAAATGCAACATCCTCGAATAACGCTGTCAACTTCAACTATATTACCCATTACGACTCCAGGAACATCTTTAAAGACTGCTTAACTAAGCAAACAGAAAACGAATGGAAGACAACATGTGGAAACCGATTCGACACCAAATACATTCTCTCTTACCAACCCAATATTCCACGTCAACAAGTATGCTTTACCAGGCTTAAAACTGGACACAGTCGATTTACACATTACGGTAGACGAGGCCTTCAAAAATCCCCTCGTCCCTATTAAATTCTTTAATATTACTAATTGAACCAATATATTGTAAAATATTGTTACGTTACTTTGTGCTAATGACCTTGTACGAGGGCTGTTCTATAAATTGTTAGTTGCAAGAAAACTACGAACTTTAAAAAAAATGATTTTATTTTTTTCAAAGTATTCCCCCTTAGCCATAATACACTTCTTCATTCTTTGAAACCACTGCTCTATTTTTGGAAGATCGTCAAAAATTCGCTGAAATTCAGTAACTGCCGCATCGGCGTTAGGACATATCTTACCACGCATGGTTTTTTTAATCAGCGGAAACAAAAAAAAATCGTTCGGGGCAAGGTCTGGACTATATGGTGGGTGAGTGACTAGCTGGACTCCGGATTCGTGTAAAAAATGTAAAGTTTTTGCAGCCGTATGAGGAGTTGCGTTGTCATGGTGCAATAAAATTCCACACAAACCAGATCGTGGCCGATCACTACACAATTTTTGGAAGACTTGTGGAAGGCAAACTTCTATATACCAATCAGCAGTTACAGTTTTACGATCTTCAAGAGGAATTACTGCGATTGGACCACTGTATCTGAAGAAAGCTGCAATTATCTTTTTGTTTACACTTTTACTGCGACTAACTTTTGTTGGCATATCCTCATTTTCAAACACCCAAACAGTCGACTGTTGTTTCGTTTCAGGATCATAACTATATATCCACAATTCATCGGCTATAACGATATTAAATATCTGCTTTGAAGATCCTCCATCGAACTTTTCTAACATAAACCTGCACCAGTTTACCCCTGCTTGTTTTTGTTCTTCGGTTAGCAAATGCGGAATCCACCGACTTGCCAGCTACCTTACGCCCAGATGTTTATGTAAGATGGTATCTACTGCAGATGATCCAATCCCTAGTTCTTTTTGAAGGTCTCTATGGGTGATATTCCGATATTCCTTTATCAGCTTTTCGGCATCAATAACGTTTTCAGCACAAACAGCGACTGTTGGTCGTCCAGGTCTTGGTTCATCTTCTAACGTACACCTTCCACGTTTAAATTCACGGAACCAGTAACTAATTGAGGATAATGAAGGACTATTGTCGCCAAAAGCTGCCACTAAATTTTGATGACTTTGGTCATACGTTAAACCTCGTTTATAATCATAGAACATCATAGCCCGAAAAGCACTTCGCGGCACTTCCATACTGCTTAGTGGAAATCAAACGAATTATAACAATCAAAAATGTATATCTCTATAACTTTTAACTTCAATCTGGTAAAATTGGAGCTGGAAACTGTCAAAAGGATGGGCTTTTAATTAATGCAAATGTTTTTGTTTTTGCCTGCTTCCATGGCCTGCTACTAACAATATACAGAGCAGCCCTCGAAGTTAAAGCGCATTAAACATAAATAAATAATAAAATAATGAGGCCAAAGTTTGTGTACTGTTCTTCCAATAATAGATGAGTGACCTAGGTCAATAATTATAAAGTTTTCGATACAAATATCGGTCATTAATGGAATATTTATGGGTTAGCTGTGCAAAATAGCTATTTGTGCAACTAATGCTAAAAGTGAATGTTTATGCACGAGACATGAAACTGTGCAATAACACTTTTAGCACGAGTAGCATACAGTATTTTTTCTACGACCTTAAATTTACTGTTATTAATCCATAAATGTCGATTTAAACAAGGTTTGCATTTGTGATAGTTATAATTTGTCATTGTAAAACGATAGCCGTGACGGCGCAGGTAACTGTTTCTGCAGCCAGTAGTTGTCAAAGTTACTTATCAAAGGTAATTATAATAGTACGCATTTTAGTTTATTCATTACATAATGCTTTAATTATTAAAAAAACACTTTACCTCTAACGAAAGAAGTAACTAGAATAACTTTATAACCTTACTTCCAGTTTAAATTACTTAATGCAAAACCAACTGTTTACTTTTAGCACATGTGCTAAAACTAAACAGTTGATTTCACTTTTAGCACGCTGATGTATAAAACGTTATTTTTAGTCAACAAGCTAGTGCTAAAAGGCCTACTTTTAGTAGTGGTCGTAGAAAAAGTCAATTGTTCAAACTCATAGTTTAATTGATGAGAACTATCTGTCATGGGCTTTCACATTTACGAAATTTTTGCTTTAGAAAACACGTTGCCAACAGTTTCCTGCCAACACATCATCTTTTAATTACCTCTATGTATATACAATATATAAAGTATTGTATTTTACTTCTAATTCGCTTTCTATATTAAATATGTCCCACTCGCATTGCTTTAGCATAAGAATTCCAGATGATATGTATGTATGTATGTATTATCGATAACCTCATTTTACCTTGCGGTGTAGAGGCTGGTGCTTTATGTGCTTGTATCTGGCGGTACAATGCTCAACTTGCCCCGGATTCAGGATACAGAGTTGGAGCGCACCTTTTGTGCTTGCGCAGCAACCATTGTGTGAGGTGTGTGTCATGGTAATGTGTTGACCTTGTTACTCTCTTAGGTCTATGATTCTGAGTAGAGCATAGTTAATTTGGTGCCAACTGTGAATGAAGGCTGCGATAATATACAAAATGAAAACGAAGTTTTCTTTAATTTCGTATAATAGATGTTTACATGGTTGTATGTTACCACATAGTAGCATTGTATACTAATTACTAGAAAAGCAATAAAGTATTCGACAGAGTTTTATGTTGTAACATACAATCTTACAATAAACCTTTAACATTCATCATACTTACTTAACTGATATCTTCTTTAGTATAAGTTAATCTATTAAGGGCCGGTTCTACAATCCAAGGATAAAGTTATCCCGGGAATAAATACCCTAGAAACGATTGTTGTAACAAAGAAAACTATGACAATTATACCTCGGATAGCTTATTCTAAGTATATACTTGCATTGTAGAATCGGCCCTAAGTTAGCTAAAAAAAAGAGACATGTTACATATACATTTCGAATCAAATAAAAATATGTAATACAGTAAAGAGATTTCATTTAAAGTAGATCTTACTAAGTTATTTTTATTTAGAAGAATAAACTGAAATTTTATGTTATGGCCTAGTTTCCCAGTGTAATTTAATTTTTGTTATCTTGTATGTAAGGTAGTGGGGTTCAATTTGTAAAGCCAAACGAGCCACTATTATAGAATAATGTCGTCGATCACGTAATACGTATTTTAGTGAAAGCCTAATGGGGGTATGGCCACTGCAATCAGTTAATGTGAAATATCATGTTATTGTCGGTTAATTCACACTGGAACAACCTGCATGTTAGCAGGCACTATGACATTAACTATACTATAAACATATACCAAAACTTTATTGTTTAACATATTTGGGATTTGAGTAAAAGTATGTGCCAGTTACGTATTTATGCATGTTTACTGATAACTAAACCGAAGTCCGTCAAAGTCTTATACGAAAATGTGCCCATAACCATAGTTTGTGAAGTGGGTTACATCGTTACCCCTATATTCGTAATCATTTAAACTAGTCTGACCATTCAGTGACTTGTTTACATAGTAGTATGTATGTCCACTCAACCACGGACTCTATATAAGTGGCACATCCCAAATTCGAAAATTCGCTTTAGATAGTCCGTTTGAAACTACTGGAACTGACGTTCGAAAGGAAGGCTAAATTGAATTTAAAAGTGCAATGGAAAACTTTCTGGGAAGTCATAAATCACAGAATTATAAGGAAATTGTTCAAAATATGTTCGAAAAGCTTCCCAATATAAGTTGCAATATGAGCATCAGAATCTTTTGCATTCCCTTCTTGATTTTTTCGCAAAGATCTTGGACGAATGAGCGAAGAACAAGAGAAGATATTACATCAAGACAAAGGAAATGGAGCAAAGGTACCAGGAAACGTAAGATACCACCGAATAATGACCAACTGCAGCTGGTGTTTTTACAATTTAAACAAAGAGACGAAGGTCTGATTAATAAAAGTTTTAGAATTTTGGTTAATAGAATTTGTCATTATCACTTATAATAATGCAGAAGACTAAAAGCCGTGTTTACACAACTAAAAGTACCACGGTTGCATTCGTTTATTTCTATTTTCGGGTTTTTGTAAACAAACTTCCCTTAACTTTTAATAGCGATATTATTACAGAAAACAATTATTTATTATGCATATTACCTGTTTTTTTTTCAAAACTGTTGACACAGCTTCAAAGGCAAGTGAATTTTGGTTAATAATAATGAGAGTTACTGAATGCAACCAACGGCCGAAGCAAGGAAATATTGAAGCCGCACGCACACGCTAAAAAGGCGTGTCTTTAAAGATTAGGTTAGATAACCTACAAAATTTCAGATTGGCCTGGCAATAACTAATGTCTTCTAGCAGTGGCTAAATTCTGTGATAATGGTCTCCTGTGCATCAGATAATTGTAGTACAAAGCAAGGTAAGGAAATAGCGTTGTTCAGATTTCCCAAAAATTTGCAACAACGAGATTATTTTGCAAAAGCAAGAATTGGGCTCCGACTAATGCTTCACGGTTACGCCACAAGCTGAAAGGAGTTTCATTCGTAAGTTATTTGTCCTATTATAATCCATAATGTGTGTTACAATTTATAAATTCTAGCAGGAAACCGAAGAAGCAATGGATTCGGGAGTATGTTGTGAACGGAGTAACACACGTTTATGCAGTGCTCTCTATATTCCTTTTTTAAAATGTCGATGAAAACTAGAGCAGCTTCTTCTGTTAGTGATTGTAGTGTAGACGCTACCGAAATCGCAAAGCAAGTTGTTGCACTTCTATTGCAATCCAATTACTTTAAAGTTGTCGTGAACAAAGTAATTTCCGACACGTTGCACGACTTAAAGGCAAGAAGTAAAAGCAGCTTGTGCCAAGGTTGCTTCGTTTGAAGCCAAATTAGAAAAAGGAAATCGTATACTGGATAGTATGTAACAGTATATATTGTTTATGTAAGGGTCCTGATATGGAACGTCTATAATTGCTGTATTTTGGGCTCCGACTAATGCTGTACGCTACAAGCTGAAAGGAGTTTCATTCGTAAGTTGTTTGTCCTATTATTATCCATAATGTGTGTTACAATTTATAAATTCTAGCAGGAAACTGAAGAAGCAATGGATTCGGGAGTATGTTGTGAACAGAGTAACACACGTTTCTGCAGTGCTCTGTATATTCCTTTTTTAAAATGTCGATGAAAACTAGAGCAGCTTCTTTTGTTAGTGATTGTAGTGTAGACGCTACCGAAATCGCAAAGCAAGTTGTTGCACTTCTAATGGAACGCGTATGATTGCTATTCACTGACATGGCAAATAAATATGACTTAACTATTGATAAAAAATAGATTTGATAACATGTAATAACATTTTATGGTCAAAATTTATTTAAAAACAATTTAAATTCAAACACATTTAGTAAATTTATTCAGAAAATGTATAATGGTTACAAAAAGATTATTTCTATATTAAAATAAAGACACTTAAAACATTTTTCCCACTGCTGTTCATGTAAGTCAGTGATACAGCCTTAGTAACAAAACGTGTAAGTCGGTAATTATATTTTCCCGCTGCTGATCATGTAAGTCAGTGGTACAGCCTTAGTAACAAAACGTGTAAGTCGGTGATTATATTTGTTTGCTGCTTTTTCTTGACAACGGAACTTAATATTATTATTAAGTTCCTAGGATAATAAAATTAGCAAAGCAAGATGCAGATTTAGACGTTTTGTTTCTAAATTGCAAGTGTTTATGTGACATGTGACACTCATAGGTAACACGACTCACGAAAATTAATCCTGGTGACAGGTCACAAACCAAACGATTTTTTCAAAAATCTAGGAAAATTTCGATAAGCAGCGGGAAAAATATAATAAGATAACTTGGAATGTATCGCCTATTAACATTTTCGGCAGGCAACAAGCCGCGACTTCGTCTTGGCTTGTACTTGCCTACCTCAAATGTTAATAGGTCCTTACATTCCTTGTGACTTAAATAGCTATTGTTTGCTGCTTTCCCTTGACAACGGAACTTAATATTATTATTAATTTCCTAGGATAATAAAATTAGCAATGCAAGATGCAGACTAAGGGCCGGTTGCAGAAAGCAATGTTAAGTCTGGTGTTAGCTAACGTCGCGTCAAAGTGAACAAAATCGCATCAAATTTTGTTTACTAATGTATTAGTTACCATAAGCATTTGAGATTTGATTCGTTTTTGTTCACTTTGACGTCGCGTTAGCTAACACCAGACTTAACATTGCTTTCTGCAACCGGCCCTTAGACGTTTTGTTTATAATTGCAAGTGTTTATGTGACGTGTGACACTCACAGGTAACACGACTCACGAATATTAATCCTGGTGTCAGGTGACAAACCAAACGATTTTTTTCAATAATCTAGAAAAATTTTGATAAGCAGCGGGAAAAATATAATAAGATAACTAGGAGTGTATCGCCTATTAATATTTTCGGCAGGCCTACCTCAAATGTTAATAGCTATTAAAAGAAGCTTATGAAGCACGTACTCTGCACTCCTTTCCACACCACCATGAGGTAGAGTTGACGGCACTTTTTTTTTATGTGGTATCCCCAGGACACCTATTCCACATGTCACAAAGAAAGTTGTTGTCGCTGCTGTTAAAAATTGACTCCAGAACTGTGTTGAAGTGGTAATGTATCACTTAAAATCTCGTACTTTTGTTTCAAAGTGCCAATTACACGCTCCAAGTGAATTCCCACATTGAAATTGCATATACACTATAGTTTTTTTATCTCGTTATAGCACATATTACGTGCAACAGTTTTTCATGAGTGTTTGAAATTTTGATAACATTTGAAATAAACGAATTTTATAGTTGCCGCAGTGGCATCTATGAAATTAGTTTATTTCAAACGTTACCAACATTTTAAACACATGAAAAAGCGATGCACGTAATATGTGCTGTAACGAGATAAAAAAATCACAATGTATATATTTATTTTTATAATGAATAATCATTACATTTTAACTGCTACTATTTGGCACTCACTCCAGTGCCTCCTGTAATAAAATAATTTATTATTAGGTAATTTAATACTAATTTTTTAATACTTACTACCACTAATTCCTCTTCCACTACAGTAGAATTGTTCTGCAAATTTTGAACAACATGGCAAATTAGTTGTTATAGATGTGATAGTTCTCCACAGGAGATAAGATTGAGATGACAAATTGCAATAAAATTGGGAATTAATTAAATTGCTCAATTTATTTAAAATAATGATATTTAATAATAGTAGTTTATTTATCTAGAACGAAAAGTGGCATTTTAAAGACGAGAAAGTTGTTTAAGGAATTACTTGCGAGGACCTTTAAAAACACTTTTCGTTCGTGGTGAATACAACAGTTTATTTCATACTGCAGGTTTAATGAATTTTAAATAAAAAGTTGTAAATCATTTCATATTTCATGTCAACAACTGACGTATAATTTTAAAGTACTTGAACTTTAAAATTTTACTTTAAAGTACTAGGATTTTAATGTTCCATTTTTTGTACCATAAATAATCCGAAAAATGTCATTTTTGACATCAGTATGAAATAAAATATATTATTTTTAATATTAAGAACTAAAGTAAATACTTACAATTAAGAAATGTTTTTAAATACTTTGTAAATGCGATGAAATTAATTAGTTTTGAAAACTAAAAAATTTTAATACGAGTTTGGTTGAAATGTTTGTTTGAACATTTACTAGAAAAGTTGAATGACAATGCTAACTAGCAATTACTGAATTTTCAGTTCGGTTTTATCAAGAAAACTGTAGACGGTTCTAAAATTTCCCCGTAGGCCAGTACTTTGTTGGACAAATGAGTATCGTAAATTTATGTTTTGGCAGGACAATTGGACTGGACAATAAATACTGCAAGTAATGACGGCTAGAATACCAGAATTCAAGGAAGAGATCGAAGACCTGATGCTGTAAGTAAAACCGCATGTCAACAAATTGCAAATAACGGTTATGCGGGGAAGGAACTTTGTGTCGGATCCCTTTATTAAGGGCAACCGCCTCCGTAATATGTGAGAAGCTTAAATAAACCGTCTTAAAATAAATATACAACTACATAGTAAATAAAAAGAGATGAAAGATGAATGGTCCCCGACACCGAAAGGTAAAAGAGGCTACGAAATAAAAATATGAAGGAACTTTTTAATTTAAAAACAATATTTTAACAGACACTTGAAATAAGTAACCGAATGCTATAGAACACTGCAGTTTAAATTGAAACTAAATGAATTAATAACAGATTCATCCATTTTCAAGTAAGGTCTATTCTATAATGTATAATGGTTATTTATATTTATACAGTACAGTAAACATTGCGCTTCCATACTTTGACCAAAATTATTTAAAAAGATATTTTTGTCAGCTACAAGGAAAAATTGCATGTTCAACACATTGGAAAATTCCACGTAAAACTTTTACATTCGCTGGAAAACTCTCACTTTTCTTAACTTGTAGAACAATCTACTATTAATTCACTAGCGATTTGAGAAGAAAATTAACTCGCTAACATATAAACATTATAAACAGTTACTTATGGTTGCTATTATAGAGATAATAATAATAATGCCAGTTTAAAATGTATTATGTATGGATGTATAATCGATAACCTCGTTTTACCTTGCGGTGTAGAGGCTGGTGCTTTATGTGCTTGCATCTGGCGGTACAATGCTCAACTTACCCCGGATTCGGGATACAAAGTTGAACCGCTCCTTTTAATGCTTGCACAGCACCCATTGTGTGCGGTGTCTGTGTGTGTTATGTTGACCTTGTTACTCTATCTCTTAGGTCTGTGGTTCTGAGTAGAGCACAGTTAACCCGGGAGTGGTCGCGCTATGGTCGATTCAACCGCACATTTTAAAAAATTGCTGTAGCTTTCTAATGCAGCTCCTTTGCGACTTGAACTTTTAAAAATTCTCCTAAAATGCAGTTTTGCTATTATTAGTGACATTTCAGCACATTTAAAAAAAAATTTAAACCGTTTTTTTGTTAATGCAGTTGATCTAACGTAACTCAATTATTTTTTCATTTATCTGGTATTATAAATGAATGTTACGCTTTAAAATCATTCATTATGCTTTCCTAATAAAGTGCAAGAGAAATGTTATAGTTATTATCAATATAAGGCCGTTAGTAGGCATCTAACAAACGAGGATAAATTTGTGGCCGATGCCGTCAGGCCGATGCTAATAAGTTTATCTGAGCCATGGCCATAGCTGTTATGAGGAACTTTTCAGTCAGGTTGACAGTTCTGTTATTAACAAATAACAAGTAGGTGTTATGAAAAAGATTTTTATTAATTTACATACATTCTGTTAAAAAAACTCTGCAGTTGAACCGACCGGGGCGCGATCACTAACGGAAGTTTAGTTCAAATCGCAAGGCGGCGGAAAATCCGGCCTTCGCGGGATTCGAACCGAGGACTTGCTTAATGCAAGGCAAGCGCTTACCCATCTGCGCTACTTGGCTTCTTGTGTTTAAAATGACAAAGAAATAATAATCAGTTATTTAACAATATCACGGCGTAACTGGAGACTTGAGTTACCGCATTTATATTTTTATGACGCTCAACGGCTTAAATCTGAAAAGAAACAGATTGCAGGCAGCTGAAAATTATTTCGCTGGCACAAATAATTCTCACATATAATCTCATAAGAGCATTAATTCTTTCCGGAATTTTTTTTTGACTGCGTTCCAACAACGTCGTATTAATTAGGACGCCTTTCAGGGGCGAGCGTTTCCTTTCCAAAGATTTTACATTTGAAAATATATTTTTTGGAACTGTTCCTTACTGCCAATCTCTAGCGTGCTTTTAAAGCTTTATTTAGTGCAACAAAAGTTATTAAATTTGTCCTACATTTTAAATGCGGCATATGCCGCGGGTTGCAGCTAGTATTACAAATAATCCACGAGAGAAAAGAGAAGCCCTCGAGACCGCCAGGCCAAGAGGTGTCATTTCTCGGGTGAATTATTACAAATATACAAAATTTTATCCAGCGCAATAAATATCTAAAAAATAAATTTTTTGTTGACAACCGTGAAAAGTCATAGTGACAAATTGAAAAGTACCGAGACTTCAAATACATTTATAATTCGAGTCGCGACGTAAATGATTCAACTGTGGATAATAATAACTTGATCGTCCTGTACAATGCAAAATTATATTCAATTCTTATAATTACATTAACTAATAAAAACCTTAAAAAACATACATTTTATACTGACAGCCATGAAAAGTCAAAGTGACAATTTGGAAAGTGATTCGTGTTATACGTTTAGCAGTATTGAAGTGTATTGTCAGTCTATGTCAAATTCGAGATTAGCAGTGAATGACCTGGCTTTTATTTCACTAGTGGGTTATGATTTAACTCAGTAGTGGGTTATGGGCTACTTTAGAGGTCTAAAATCGATCTAGTAATAGTCTTATAACTAGGAGGTGTTAGATAGTACTAGTAAGATAGAGTACGTACTTTTATAGTGCTAGCAAGATAATATAGGTAAACTTTATTTTACTATTACTATATATAACTACTTTATTGCCGAGAAATTATGTCATAAACAGTATCTTATAATACTCGTACATAAAACATTTTATTCTCATTAATTTTTGGCCGTTTATTTGTAAAAATTAGGTTTTGCGATTTTTTCAAAATCTATCCTTTTTCCCTAAACACCTTTTAAACAAACGCTGTAGATAATTATATAATATGCGATGTTGTTTCACAGAATTGTGTTTTCATACCACAACTATAAAAAATTTGAGAACATTTTGTAAAAATATAATTTTGCGCTTTTTTCAAAAAAACTTTTTGGACGAAATGTGACAGATATTAGTATAATATAGGCTCTTGTTTTAAGGAATTTTGTTTTAATCGAGCAATTATAAAACTTTTGAGCAAATTTTTCTAAAATTTTAGTTTTGCTCTTTAAAAATTATAAGTACCTTTCACAAAAAAATTAAACAAGGGTTGTAGATAAAATATATTTTTATCCAACAATTATAAAAATTTGAGGATATTTATGTGAGAATTTAATTGTGCGATTTTCTCAAAAGCTAGATTTTTCACAAAAAAACGTTAAACAAAAATTGTATTCAATAACAATATATGTTATTCTAAAAAACAGTGTCACCAAAATTATAAAAATTTACTGGAAACGGAAAAATGCTTGACTAAAGTACCACTTTTGTTAGGCTGAGTTTATCAAATATTCACTGTAATATCCGAAACTATATAAGAAACGCAGATATATTTTCAAGCCGATCTATTATACCGTCTGTGCTGTAGAGAGGATACAAGCAGATTCACAGACAGAAATCACCTCAAACACCACTTTTTCTGAATCATAAGAGACGAAAACGGATATTTCCGCAAAAATTTCGAGTGTGAAATTTTTGATGATTACTATAAAATATCTATTAATGCAACAAGTGCTAAAAGTCAACGTTTATGCACGAGACATGAGAATTATGAAACGACGCCGAAGGCTGAGTTTCATAACATGTCTCGTGCATAAACGTGTTTTAGCACGAGTTGCATAGAATATTTTATCTACGACCTTAATTTTACTGTTATTAATCCATAAATATCGATTTAACAAAGGGTTTCATCTACGGCACTTCTAATTTATGTCATAATAAATAGTAGGCCATGCGCGGGCAAATGTTTGCGAAGCCAGTGCTGAGAAGGTCAGTTACGAAATGTAATTATTAATACTGCACATCTGAGTGTATTTATTACATAACGCTTTAATTGTTTCAAAAACACTTTACCTGTAACGCAAGAAGCAACTAGAATTAATTTACAACTTCACTTCCAGTTCGAAATTGTAGTTTTATAACCTCACTTCACTTTTATCACTAGAGCTAAAAGTAAACAGCTGATTTCTTTAACCACGGTAAACTATAAAACGTCACTTTTAGTGAAACAAGCTAGCGCTAAGAGGCCTACTTTTAGTAGTGGTCGTAGATAAAGTAAATTATTTTTATTTAGACCGTATTAATGTTTTATGTAGGTATGTGTATGAATACGTTTTCAAGCCCATTATGTATATTTATTATATATATCAATTCGTTGTGAAGCCCAACAGCGTTGTGACATGTCGGGCTTAATAACGAGCGTTTACATATCTTTATATACTGTATATAAAAAGTTCCAAAAGCGCCCCCTACACTCGATATTGCAGAACTACTCCATGTATATCGACCATACTACCGGTCATTACTGAGCCCACCGCAAAAATTTGTGTACTGCATCTTTGAGGCATTTCTAACCAATTGGTGATGATATACACTGGGGTACGTTGTTGAGCCAAACGCGGGCTCATCAGCGTTGAAAATGGCTTAACAAGGTACTATTCATATATTCAGCGGGCCTAACTATGACCGTTTATAAGTCTATATATATATATATATTGTTACACGATAAATTGCTCATTAAGACCCCATGGGGTACTCGTAGCAGTGTCCGCCCCTCGTACGTACCCCCACAGCTCAAATGTCCGGCCAGAACTCAATCGCGTGGGAGGGTTCACAGGTTTAGGGTGCATCTTGGGGCGAAATGCCACGACGGGGTGTCGACATCGGGTTATTAAGACAAGCTTATAGGGCGCCACGACATTTGAAAGATGTTAAGATTAATAATTAGCCGACGACCGGTCAAACGTCGAAAACCAATCGCAGTAGCGTTGCGTTGCACTCCAAGGGATACTCCTACGGCACTGGCTTTTACACCTACCTTTTGGGTGTCCTTTCTCCAGTTGCTTAGGCCCTGTACAAAGGAATACATACACAACGCAACAAGAAACTCAATCCTTGTCAGTCACAATAATACACAAGTAATTGAAATGAAAAACAAGACGTAAAGTAAAAAAAATGGGTAATCTATTACCATACTAGGTACAGGCCCGAAGGCAAGGGTGCAAGTAGCAAATGCTACAAATTGGGGTTAGTAAACAATGCAACACAATAAAGGCTGAAGGCCAAGAAAGCGGCGCATCCGCTGAGAATATTGGTCACCTAGGTCCCGGAATACGCTAATTTAATTTGCCTCAAGGCTCTCCACAATTCCCGGAGCTAGGCTTCCATAAACTTATGCTGAAGGCTTCTATTTACGTTACTTGACGATAACTAGGGCTCGGGTAATTAGCACGCGGCCCACAAATAGCATATACGATAGATTGAGAGTTCCAAAACTTCGCACGTCACTGTATAATACGCAATTCACTGTTTTATGTAACTACTAGTACAATACCTTGATTTACTGTTAGGGCTCCAAGCAACTGTGTTGTTGAAATGCTGATGCCGGAAGATTCCGACCTGGAGGTTCAACGCTCTGGCGACGCTTACAGAAGAGGGTTGCGATAGCAGCTTAGTTGCGGCAAGGGTTGATGAACAGGTAGGGACGGTTGAACGACGTCCTCGGGAAATTGTGGCGGCAAGATCCTTCGAAGAAGTAACAGGGTGGAGCCAAACGATAACTCACAAACGCTCACCCTGTATATTGATGCTTTATTTTCGTTCCTAACACGAATCCGCCAGCCTGGGCGAAGAATTGTACACTACGGTACTCAGGGCTTTAAGGGACGAAAAGCACTTATAACTGCCACAAATCCGAGGGTACAACGCGCCCCTAAGAACTAAAGGGGTTGTTCTTTGTTCTTAAGTTAACTTGCACATCCGTGCGATAGCGAAGCTTAAATTGGACTCTCCGGGAGGGAACGCGCAGGACGCGGCGTTAATTCGATGATTGCGTCATGCGTAAAACTTTCCATCCATCGGCCACTCATTCGGGTACATAAAGGATCTATTGTTTGAAGTGCTGACTTGCATTCGCCAAACTTCACCGCGCAACCAAGCGCGGGGCTTCCCCCGTGCATCACGCTCGTCTCGCCGGCGCGGTACTCTGATCCTCAAGGCCTCGCCTTTCTTTAACTAGTGGACTAAATGCAGACTCCATCTACCAGTGATTTACTAAGTCACTTAGCAGGGTTCTGATGTTATGAACATGCGTTACAGCGTTCGCCTCTAGATTGAAGCAAATGCCTTAATTAAGATACTTTATGCGACAGATGTCGGCATTTGGCCTACATTTGTGCCAAACAATTAAAGAATTTGGGAAAGCTGCCCGATGGCTTAAATTATGCTGCAATATGCGGGAGCGGAATGCGGAATTACACATAGGTTCTTAACGAAAATCGGGAGTCTTAACAATATATATTGACATAGACGGTCATTATCGATCCCCTAGGATATATTTACTGCACGCTGCGTAGCCCAATCATACGGTGTTGACCCCTGGTGAGGGCTCATCAACGAATCAACGTGTATACGTACTTCATTCAATTGAGACGTGCACAAGGAATGCGTACACAAATTTTTAGCTGGGCTCATCAACGATATGGTTGTATCTAGCTTATACAGCATCTAGTTCAGGGTACTGCTCACCAGGGGGCGCCTTGTGTATACACGAAAAACGTATACAGACATTGATAAGCCCACTACACTCACCACTCGTTGTGTGGCCCGAAATTAGGCAACACTGTACGTTATGCTAATATTCTGACCTTTCGATATAATCTTACACCAGTTGAATAAATGAAAGTGTCGGAATTCTCTATTAAACTAATACATTACATATAATGTAGTTTTAAGGTATACATGGTGTAGAAATGCTTTACGCACCATAGGGTTTTCAAAGGTAATTTTTTCATATGAAAATATTTGGTTTCCTAATTATTTTAGAGCAAACTTGTATCGAAGTTTTTTGTAGAGCAGTAAATTCTGTATCCATTTATGCCAGCATTTGTCATTTAAAATTTCTGAAAACGGAAAATTTTAAGAAGCAATATTACCATTTTTAGACAACTCGGTCGTGTCTTGAAATTATTGAACCATCTCAAAGCATCAACAAATTAGTTTTCTGTTTATTTGTTTGCATCTGTCAAATGTAGCGGCAACCATGGCACTTATTGCACCTGATCTGCTTCCAGCATACCACCACTTCACAATTTGCACTGATTTTTGAAAAAATGATAATCCTAGTTTCTTTCTTTATTAGGTTTTCTGACGTAAAATGACAAAAATGATGGCATAAATGGATGCAGAATTGTTTGCTATACAAAAATCCTATGCACAACTTTACTCTAAAATAATCAGGGAAACAAATATTTTCATGTAAAGAAACTACCATTGAAAACCCTATGGTGCGTAAATCATTTCTACACCCTTATATATTAATAAATGTTGAATCAATTAGCATTGTGTATTGAAATTTACTTTAAAGAATTTTTATATGACAATTATTTGATACGAGTATTAGTAGGGTTCTTGTAAAATGAAAATCTTGTAGAATAATAAAGGATCGTAATCAATGAATATAAGTAAATGACTATTTATATTAAACGGAAACATACAAATTGTTTGTAAGCGTTTTAATTTTCACATTTATCCCCTATCATATATACCGACTGATTTTGACTTATTTAGAAAATGGAGTTTTTCGAAATTGTCAAAACACAAAAAGTTATATTTTCGGAAAGTAAGAAAGATTTCAATGAGACTTTTTTAGAGTGTGGTATTTTTAGATAAATGAACAATCTCAAGGCCAGAAAATAACTTTTTTTTAACTTTAGCTAAAAATACTTTTTAAAGTTTTTTAAATGTTTCAAAATTTCACATATCAAGCAATTTTTTTGCAGACTACAGCTTTATAGAAAATGCCAATTACTTTTTTAGATTTTTTATTATTTACCGAACAGTAGTATGTTTGTATAATTTTTACGTTTTTTATGCAAAAAGCTTCAATTCTATTTCATATCTATTTAAATGGCTGCTAAAAACTCTAATCTAGCCCTGTTAATAAATTACTGTTACAAAAATCCTGTAAATGTTTTTTTACAGTCTAAATGCGGAAATTTTTTAGAACATCTAAATTGGATAAAGAACATCTCCTCATGTAAACAACTGTAAAAGAACATTTACAGGATTTTTGTAACAGTAATTCATGAACAGGGCTAGATTGGCGTTTCTAGAAGGGATTTAAATAGATATTAATTAGAATTGAAAAATATTTCTCCTAAAAAGTGTCTTGCATAAAGTAAAAATTATGCAAACATACTACCTTTCGGCAAAGAAAAAAATATAAAGAAGTAATTAACATTTTATATTATTTTTGCCAATTATAAATCTTTAAAGTTTTTACATAAAAAATGTGAATTTTAATATTAAGTTCAGGTATGTGAAATTTATAAAAATATTGAAAACGTTTAAAAATTATTTTTTTTCTAAAGTAAATAAAAAATAGGTGTTTTCTGGTCTTGAAATTGTTCAGTTAGCTAAATTTTACTTAATTTTCGAAAAATATTTTCTAAATACGTAAAAATCACTCTGTATATATGATTCGGGCTAAATAGGTTTTCAGACAAACATCAATTATTGCCGTAAAAAGCTGTTTTGAAGAATCAAAAATAAACATTTTCCCATGTTATGCCGGCTTTTTGGCGGTCGCTGTATACTAAACCAAATATTAAATCATAGATTTTTGGTTACGTATTCTCGCTTTTTTAGAAAGGCTGTAAAAATTTGCAGTTGTAATGGGGGGAAGGGAATTTTATTTTATATATAATCAAAAAAAGCCTTACTACCCATAGGGTGTAAGGTTGACATTTCACACTACATATCGGACACAAATTTTGTCCATTTCTTCTTGTTTGTCGCAGTCTTCTTAGCCTTCGCTCAGCTTACTTTTCGCTTCTTGAGTATAGTCGCCACTTCATCATTCCAGGTCTTCCTTCGCCCTTCCTCTTGTGTTTTTCTTTTGTACCTTGGCTTCCCATACTGCTTTCACTGTTCTACTGTCCTTCATTCTGGTTAGATGTCCAAACCATTTCAATGTCTGTGTTTGTAGTCTGTCCTTTAACGATTCCACTCCTAACTCTGCCCTGACAATTTCGTTTCTCACTCTGTCTCTGCGTGTGATGCTTTTCACTCTTCTTAGGTACTTCATTTCCATGACCTGCAGTTTACTTTTTTGCGCATTTGATAACACCCAGGTTTCGCTACCATATGTCAAAATAGGTCTGTAAACTGTTTTGTACACTACCATCTTTGTTTTCCTCGATTTTCTGTTTTGCCTATGAATGAATTTGTTAGAGCATAGTACATCTTTGAAGCATTTGTGATCCTGTCATTTATTTAATTTTCCATACTACCTTCGTTGTCTATTCATATACCTAAGTATTTGAAGGTTTCAACTTGTTCTATGCCTTCCCTATTTAACACAATCTTGGTCTGGTGGTTTTGGTTTCCTATTATCAAGATCTTTGTTTTATTATTATTTAGCTTCAACCGTTTCTTTGTTAGTTCTTGGTGGAATTCTATTTTTTAATTATTTCTTATTGTCAATTCTTTCAGATTCAAATTGATTTCCTTCAAAATTAGTCTGAAACAAAATTATGATGCACATTGATGAAAGTTACTTGCGTGTACGGAAATGTACTTCACAAATATTTTCTCTAAGGGGCAATTCTCCTCTATCAATACATGTTAACTAGGTTAGCCTCCCGTCTAGATTCATGGTTTTTTGGAGTATGGAGAAAAATCTAACCACATTTTCGTAAAGCACGTGTTACGGTGTTAAAAGGGGAAAATTGAGAATTATTTAAAAGAATCGATTATCTGGAGTAATACAGTCCTCCAAATAATAATAGAATATTTGGTTCACATTAAAACCAAGGAAAAAATTATAGCTGTAAAAAGCATTCAAGACTTAGAACGATTAACTGATACATTCTGTACAAATTTACTTTACTGGATTTTCCTTAGTTTTGTATATGTCTTTTATAAGTGGTTAAGCGTTTACGTTTGTCTACTCTAAACAGATGGAACACACATTCTTCAAATATATTTTCCAAATGTACGAAGTCTTCGAACGAAAATGCGGTTGTTTACAGAAATATGTATATGAAGTAAATTACGATGGGATAGTCTTATCAGTGCCATAGCTTGAGTATAGTATATGCAATTCTGAGCTACACAATTATGATTACGATGTATACAGATGCGATAGAAATTCCTAAATAACAGTTGAAATCAAAGGCGAGGGAAGTTTTAATAGCTACACAAAAAAAATCTAAACTTCCTAATCTCGAAACCATTTGTCTTGATTGTATTTGGGTATTTTTTAACATTTCTGGTGAAAAATATGCAATAACTGTACTTTACTTTGAACCTCAATCCAAATTGGATGTCTCTAATTAATGCTTTGACAATATTAACGTTTTTTGCTTTACCCTCTTTGTCTGCTGACTGATTCATCTAAATTTATGTTGAGAAAGTTTGGATGATTTTCGAGGCGTTTCCGTGCTGTATGTTGTTTTTATTCTTTTCTCGAAAACTGTCAAACAGTGTTAGCATTTTCGTTCTGTTTTCAACGAGCGAAGTGATCCATTTTCGTTAAAAGGGACGTTTGAATTAATTTACTGAATACAATGAATTTATATATTACCAATGTATTATTTTAACTTAAACAGTTAGTTTTCACAATATTATTATACTATAGTTAATTAATTAATTAGTTTCTTACAATATGTAAATTAAAAGTTTCGATGTCACAATGACAATCGTTTAATAATTATTTATAAACTGTCAAATAAGCGCATGTTGGCAGGTCTATAATGTTAAATATTAATATAGTTTAAAAAAATTTATCTCAAATACGAAATGCTTTTGTATTATCGAATGAATTTTTAGGGTTGTCTTCGGCTCGCGAGCATCTGTCATTTCGAATGCAAAGGTAGCATTTCGAATTGTAGATACCATACAAAAATATCTAATTGCGTTTTGATCACCGCGGTTCTATTTTTTAAACTGATTGGTTTCAAAAGGGCTCTGTTCTGGTTCTTCGAAGTCGATTGTAAATATTGTGAACAAAATATTGGTATGTTTCCAAGTCTTGTGTATAGTGATTAAAATAGAGGAATGTGCTTCATCTTATAGTACAGTGGAGGTTTGGTTTTACAATGAGACTAAATTCATTAGATAAATAAGATACTATTTAGCGCTATATATATTTATATATATAACAAAATTTCCATCTACCCTCAGAGGGTGTAGGGAAATATATTTATATACTGCTAAAAGTTTCATATAAGAGTACTATTCATAAAGTACACATGTTTTTCTACAACACAGTGTCTTTGACGGAATGAATATGCAACATTCATTCCATAACTAAGGCGACGCCACATCTTGCTGGAATCATTTGGGTTCCTGCACGCCTTTAATATTTTTGCATATCAAATGCATTGAATAAGCCATTTGTTATTATATTTTTTTGTGTTACAGGGGACTCTTCCAATGCAGTGACTGTTATTGTACATTTCCCAGTAAATAAATGAGAAACAGGAAAGATTACCAGACTATTCACAACTAAATACGTCGATGTCAAAACGAAATTGTTACGGGGAAAACGCATTTACGACCCGCCTCAAGCCACACCTGGGGGATAGTAACTTAGAGGTAGGGGGAGAAGTTATAGGTTGGAAGGAAATGCTCGCGCACGATAGTCAAAGCCTCATGCAGATTTGAATTCTCGAATTATTATGGAAATCGTCGCTCACCCCTAAGAAATTATGTGTAAGATTGCCAGAGTAAAGCTGGTTAAACTGAGATATAAATTTATTTTTGCCAAATCACCTAAGTGTGGCCACCTCTCAACTTTGGTATGTGTCTGTCGTCCCGTTATGAACAATGAACATCGAATTCGATGTTGTGTTATTTTTAGGTCTTTTTATTGTCAGTGCCACACTCTGCATATGTTCCCTCCTGGGCTCTGTACAAGACGTGGAATACCAACCCGTAGGCCGTTCTGTACCCCTCAACTCATGTCTCTATTTCCGAGACTTAGTTCACACGGCTTCTCTCTCGTGCGATAACTGGGAAAAATTCAGCCACACCTAGCTTTGCACATTTGCTTGGACGGCATCACAGCAGAACCCCCCAAGCCCGCAACCTTGGATAGCTTCTGCATAAATGATGCCTTCCCTATTCTATCAGGTATCTTCAGCGTATAAAGCTCGCGTGTTTACAGTCATATGGGTTCTCAAAAATAAAAATACCAATCCGTGTAATTTTTGTGATACTTGGAGGGTTTTACTTAAGATTACGCTGGCGAATTTCTAGACAATGGTAGAAAGAATTATGGAGCAGCCGCCACGATGTGCTCACCTCAAACGCTTTAGTTTTCAGTTAATTCGTTTAGTGCTCTTTATATGTGTTATACGCTAGATTGGCTGCCTATTTACGTTTTTGGTCGCGTTCAACTTGAGTATTTGACACATTTCCTAACGTTTAAAATTAATACTTATGCGAGGGACTACTGGAGCCCGCACTAGAAAACTACTTATTAGCGCTGAAACACACCAATTATAGGGTGTAATAGACCTTGGGTACTTTTAAGCGATTTGATGAGTCTCCCTTTTTCTAATGTAGCTATGCTTTTATTTTAAGTCACTTAATAGTTGAGTTACGTGTGCTTGAAAGAGAATTGCGAGTAAAAATCGTAGAGTTTGTTTTTCACTAGAATTTATTAAAATTACAACCATATTACTACACTTTATACTATCTATATAACTAAATTAAACTTACAACTGGAATCCCAAACAAGTGTAACATATCGCAGATTTTGTACACTATTAAATATCGTTCAGAATTGTAAATACTGTAAATAAACATTTAGGTTACGTCAATTTCTGGCATTTCCTTCCTTACCCTTCCGGACCACCCCCCTCTCCACCGCTCCCTTCTGCTCAGAAACTCTGCCAAAGTATGCTACACCACGAGACAATTTCTAGACCACAGTGTTGTAAAGCAATAAAGAAATTCCCCATATAGCAACATGTCGCCACGCTTACAGAAGATGTGCTGGGCTCCAAGATATGACCTACCTTGGTTTACAATTATGAAATATGTAACTTACCTTCAAGAGTTCGTACAACGGCATTCTAATTCAGAAATAAGATGCACAGCATACAAACTCAGAACTAGTATAGCAACACACAAAAAATATATTTAGGCAGTTTTTAGCATAAAGATAGAATCGTAGCAAACAATGCTAATTAAAGAAGCCTTGGACATTTTGGCTGCCCCTAATAGGTATCTGTCTGTGATACAAGTCCATCGAGAAGTAACACTGATAGCTGTTCGCTTAAATCGTTACAGCATTTCCGGCGAGAATGCACTAAAAACTTTTATTCGGAGAGACAGCGACAGCAGAGACAGAAAACCAAATGTGAGTTGGTTTAGATGGCGGTCAGATATACTCCAGGCAAACCTCTACTGTGCTCTTTTTCCTATCGGTTCATATTTATTACGCCTAGTAGTGGGCAACTCGTAATACACCACCATTGATATTTATACTTAGCAATGCTCGCTTCTGTAAATCGGGATCCACTGAAACCATCACTTCAATTTCTCACGGGATAGAACATAAGAGTAGTCCTTCCTTCTACCTGTAACCTTGAAAATGTAAACCAAATTACAATACTTTTTGGTCTTCTCCACTTTTTTGTGGTGCAGGCACTAATTTTTGTTTCATCATATTGCATTTGGTCTATTCTAAAGTATTTCGCGACATTTATCGTGTAACTCATAAAAAATATTCAGAATGGTGGTAATCCACATCATCGATTACTTAACCAATACAACATGTTTAATTTAGCTCGTTTAAATTTACGTCTATTTGAGGAGTATCTACTCTTCGATAATAGTGCTCGATGAATCTAAAGTCGAATACTTTTAAGTACCCACATTTTCAAACAGGTTGAAATAGTAACTGGGACACAATGCTAATAATAAGTAGGCTACAGAGATCATTTTATTTAGAACACTACAGAACGCCGCACGATGGCGTGGCGCTTTTTTAACTCACGAAATTGGCAATTGTCGAATTTCTCAGATCTCGAAAGTAGGCCGACCAGCTGTTTTTAGGAAGTGTGTTTGACAACTTCGTTAGATCAGGGACTTACTTTTAGTGTACATTATGTGAAATACCTATCAAACTCGGGCGTTCTTCCTTTAGACCCGTTCCTGCAAATTTCTTTACAGAGAAACGATGAGAGAACAAATTTCAATAATAATTACTTCTATTGAAGAGTAGAATAGGGACACCTTGATTGTGATATCAAATTAATTCGCGGTTTTATTCGCGGTTTTCGCGGTTTTATTCGCGGATTTCGCGGTTTTAATTTTAATTCGCGGATTGACCCAATTAATTTCGCGGTTTGATCTAATTAATTTCGCGGTTTGATCTAATTAATTTTCACATGTGCTACTGATTAAATTACGCATTAGCTTCCGATTAAAATTACGCGTCGGACTTAGGCGGCCATCTTGGATTTCTGGCGCGAATATTTGAATTTTAAATTTTTTTTCAGATTCCCAGTTTTTGAATTTAAACTTCGCGGTGTGTCGTCCATCTTTGTTTTCTGCGTGCGCACTTCGCACTGTAGTCGTTTTTAATTTTGAATTTTCGCGGAAATATTTTGAATTTCAAACTGGTAGATCTCTCTCTCTCTCTTCTGCTCATCTGGCGTTGGCTGTCTCTCTCATGTATTGCAGAATGGCTGTTTATATTTAAAAAAATCTCAGCCCGACCGGGATTTGAACCCCTTACGTTCGTGTTCACAAATCAACTACAACCTCTAGTGACACAGAGCCACGGAGACTGAACAAATTTTAATGTGAGTAGCGGAAAGCCATTTCACTACTGTGACGCTACGAGTCTGTGTTTTAAACAACTTATTTTTTCAAAAATTTAAATTTTAAGAACTGAAATGTGCAGCTTGATGTGATTAAAGGTAGATGCATTTTTAAAAAATTAGATTTGTCACAGCTTATTAATTATTTTATAATTTGTGCTTGCTATATGGCTGGATTAACGAGATCCTCATTGTCCCTACCTACTATAGAAAATTTCCGTTTAAGTTCCCTTTTTAAAACAGGTCGGTGCCTGTGTTTTGTTTGGTTTTAAAGGTTTGAACATTGTACCACTTAGCTGTTCTGACATTACACTTCCATATTCATATTATAAATAAATTTTAAATGTTATTTTCGACTGAGTTTTAGCCGCTTATAAATTACAACAGCTAGTTTAAAAATTAAATGGGCGATAAGAGCTAAAGGCAGATTGTAATATAAAACGAGTTACAAATTTTATTTTAGTATATTCCTGAAATACTGATAATACGTATTGCTTGAATAAGAAAGAGATAAACATAAAATGCGTAATTATTCGCAAGGCTTGACTAATTTTAATTATGACATTTGTCAACTAAACATGCTTACTAACATAATTTTTTGTATGGCTATCTTTTTATTACTCATATAGGTAGGAAAGGGTGGTGCGTTGGTTTCAGCTACCGTGTTCCGAAGATATCCGATTCTTATTGTATAAGAATGGTTGTCCCCCATAAATTTGAATAAAAACAGACAATTTCATTGAAAAAAATAGCTTTTCAATATCGTTTGCAAATAAGACAAGGGATACTTGTAAAAATATAAGTCAAACCATTTTTTCTTGTAAAAAATTTACGAAAAGACGTATGTGTTGGCGACAAATTAATATAAATTTGAATAAAAGAACGCAAAATTACGAATATACGTAGAAAATTTATAAAAGTCGGCATCTTGTCACATTAAATTCTTCAAAAACGACAAAAAACCATATTTTTATACAACTTTCATTGAAAAAATAGTAAAATTTTACGAAAATACGTCTGTGTTGACGACAAATGAAAATAAATTTGAATAAAAACACGCAAAAATTACGAAAAGACGTATGTGTTGACCCCCAAAGTAACAAAAATTTGAATAAAAACGCACAATTTCGTTGAAAATCTTTACAAAGCGACTTTATAGTACCGAAAAAATGATGTAAAAAAGTTTTAAGAGTTATTTCTAAGCATAATTTTGCAAACGTTTAACAAATAAACCGCAATTTTTTAAAGTACATCACACAATTATGAAATCGTAGTTCAATTTATATGAATTTTCGATACTTTGTATGTGAAAAATAGCTTCAATTACTAATATTTGAATAAAAACATGCAATTTCCAAAGCATTTTGTTTAAAATTTTAGAAAATCGACAGCATCTCCCATGAAAATTTATAAAAATCGGCATCTTGTCACATTAAATTCTGCAAAAACGACAAAAAACAATATTTTTATACAACTTTCATTGAAAAATAGTAAAATTTTACGAAAATACGTCTGTGTTGACGACAAATGAAAATAAATTTGAATAGAAACACGCAAAAATTACGAAAAGACGTATGTGTTGACCCCCAAAGTAACAAAAATTTGTATAAAATCACGCAATCATACAGCATCTCACATAAATTTTCACAAAAATCGACATCATGTCACATAAATTATACAAAACTGTCATCATATCACTTGAAATTATACAAAAAACGACATTTTCATTCAACACACGATGAAAATTGAACAAAAATCACGCAGTCATAAAGCATCTCACATAAATTTTCACAAAAATCGACATCATGTCATATAAATTATACAAAAACTGTTATCATGTCACTTGAAATTATACAAAAAACGACATTTTTACTAAACACACGACGAAAATTGAACAAAAATCACACAATTACACGCCATCTCACATAAATTTTTACAAAAATCGACATCATGTTACATAAACTATGCATAATTTTGCAAATGTTTTACACTTTTTATAAAATGCATCACTCAAAATTAAAAGAAATAGCAATTTCGTTGAAAAAATCTTTTACCACAAGCATTTCGATAAACAAAATTAAAAAATTCTTGTACTTTTGATGGAAATATATGTATGTTGATCACAAATTAACATAAACTTGAATAAAACACACAATTTCGTTGAAAAATTTGCAAATGTTTTACACTTTTCTATAAAATGTATCGCCCAAAATTAAAAGAAATCACAATTTTTTAAATTATATCACGCCATTATGAAATCGTAGATTGATTTTTTTGAAATTTTACACTTTGTAACTGTAAAATAACTGCAAATACTAATATTTTAGCTTTAGACTTTGTAATTATTGCAGATTCGAGAAAAAACAAAAGCAGAGTAGAAATAAAAAACACAAACACTTTGTAATAAACAAATATATTGTTCTTATTTCGTATAATACTTAATAATATAAATATAAATGTACAGCTGAATGCCTTATTTTCTAAAAATTCGCTAGCAATTTACAAAACTGTAGTTTGAGGTGCACGACATTTCAAATTAAAAAAGCTGCAAGTAATAAAATCAGAATTTCATTGTGTAATTTTAAAGTTTAAGATGCACCCAATCTAGAATTCCCTTCGTTTTTGGTGTTGATGACATCTGCCTTAGAGGCGTTTTTCTAACGGCCCTTTTTTGGAGGCGTTTCCTTATCGGCGTTCTTCTGACTGAACCTTTTTGATGTGGACTTGGATGAGTAGCTGGTGTTTTTAATTTATATTCTAAATCGGACTCGCAGTTATCAGTTTCCATTTCGGTTTTTTCCTGTAGTACCAGTCGGGGTTGGCTTCTTTTGCTGTTTAGGTTTAGCTAGCAGCACATTAGCAACGTTAAGGTCTTTGATGTAATCAGCAAACTGTAGGCGTCCGGGTGGATTAATAGTTTTTCGAGGCCGCTGAGTGTCGTGAATTAAATCGACTATGTTAGACGCCGGGTAAAATTTCACCCTTTATAGTAACGGTACCCTTGTGATCACAGCTCACATCGCTTGAGGTACTCAAAATGCGTAGGAAAACTTCAGCTTTTTTCTTAAAAGTTTTGGGAAGTGTAGATAAAATAACGGCATTTGATAGGCTGTCACTGGTTGTTTCAATAGGTATTTTGATTGGCTGCCGCGCCTGGTTTGTGAAATGAAGGAATCGTTGTAAAACCTGATTGTACTGGATCCATTTATCGTGATCAGTTAATTTGGACTTTAAAACTTTTTGCATTTCGTCATCAAGCTGTGATAATATATTTTTCTCCGCATCATCGCCAGACTTAAGACGCTGGACAAATTCCGGCGATACAATCAACATCTTCCGCTCTTTGTCCATTTTAGTCGAAAAGGAGCTCAGTCGTTTGTTCTGGTAGAGCCGTCGTGAATAAACTAGCTTAAAATTAAGACTTTCATAATAAATATATAAAAAAAATATCACAGGTACGGGAATCGAACCCGCATTCTCTCTCGAGATCAGAGCTTAAATCTGACGCCTTAACCATTCGGCCAACCTGACTCCCTATATAAACGAGCACTCTCTGCATAATTAAGAAAACATATAGTTTAAAAGTCTTCTATTTGCAATTTCATACAATATTTCATATAAATTAAACCATGTACAAATTTCTAAATCGGTTTTGATATATATTCTCGAAAGACTTGACCCTCAGCTGCCGTTTTATTATTTGTCGTGATGCGTCATCGCTGAATTTTACAAGTGCCATCCTGTCTGCGATGTGACGCACGCAGTGTTTCCATACCCTTTTATTTTAAAATTCTATAAAATCAGAGGTCCAAACAGCTGCCGCATCAGGTAACAGAGTACAATGGTTTAAAACGTGTTAGTGCGGCACCAGTCGGGCCTCTGCTTTTATAAAATTTTAAAATAAAAAGGGATGGAGACATTGCGTACGTCACATCGCAGACAGGTTGGCTCTTGTAAATTCAACGATGACGCATCACGACAAATAATAAAACGGCGGTCAAGTCTTTCGAGAAAATATATATCAAAACCGATTTAGAAATTTGTACATGGTTTAATTTATATGAAATATTGTATGAAATTGCAAATAGAAGACTTTTAAACTATATGTTTTCTTAATTATGCAGAGAGTGCTCGTTTATATAGTGAGGCAGGTTGGCCGAATGGTTAAGGCGTCAGATTTAAGCTCTGATCTCGAGAGAGAATGCGGGTTCGATTCCCGTACCTGTCATATTTTTTTATATATTTACTATGAAAGTCTTGATTTTAAGCTAGTTTATTCACGACGGCTCTACCAGAACAAACGACTGAGCTCCTTTTCGACTAAAATGGACAAAGAGCGGAAGATGTCGATTGTATCGCCGGAATTTGTCCAGCGTCTTAAGTCTGGCGATGATGCGGAGAAAAATATATTATCACAGCTTGATGACGAAATGCAAAAGGTTTTAAAGTCCAAATTAACTGATCACGATAAATGGATCCAGTACAATCAGGTTTTACAACGATTCCTTCATTTCACAAACCAGGCGCGGCAGCCAATCAAAATACCTATTGAAACAACCAGTGACAGCCTATCAAATGCCGTTATTTTATCTACACTTCCCAAAACTTTTAAGAAAAAAGCTGAAGTTTTCCTACGCATTTTGAGTACCTCAAGCGATGTGAGCTGTGATCACAAGGGTACCGTTACTATAAAGGGTGAAATTTTACCCGGCGTCTAACATAGTCGATTTAATTCACGACACTCAGCGGCCTCGAAAAACTATTAATCCACCCGGACGCCTACAGTTTGCTGATTACATCAAAGACCTTAACGTTGCTAATGTGCTGCTAGCTAAACCTAAACAGCAAAAGAAGCCAACCCCGACTGGTACTACAGGAAAAAACCGAAATGGAAACTGATAACTGCGAGTCCGATTTAGAATATAAATTAAAAACACCAGCTACTCATCCAAGTCCACATCAAAAAGGTTCAGTCAGAAGAACGCCGATAAGGAAACGCCTCCAAAAAAGGGCCGTTAGAAAAACGCCTCTAAGGCAGATGTCATCAACACCAAACACGAAGGGAATTCTAGATTGGGTGCATCTTAAACTTTAAAATTACACAATGAAATTCTGATTTTATTACTTGCAGCTTTTTTAATTTGAAATGTCGTGCACCTCAAACTACAGTTTTGTAAATTGCTAGCGAATTTTTAGAAAATAAGGCATTCAGCTGTACATTTATATTTATATTATTAAGTATTATACGAAATAAGAACAATATATTTGTTTATTACAAAGTGTTTGTGTTTTTTATTTCTACTCTGCTTTTGTTTTTTCTCGAATCTGCAATAATTACAAAGTCTAAAGCTAAAATATTAGTATTTGCAGTTATTTTACAGTTACAAAGTGTAAAATTTCAAAAAAATCAATCTACGATTTCATAATGGCGTGATATAATTTAAAAAATTGTGATTTCTTTTAATTTTGGGCGATACATTTTATAGAAAAGTGTAAAACATTTGCAAATTTTTCAACGAAATTGTGTGTTTTATTCAAGTTTATGTTAATTTGTGATCAACATACATATATTTCCATCAAAAGTACAAGAATTTTTTAATTTTGTTTATCGAAATGCTTGTGGTAAAAGATTTTTTCAACGAAATTGCTATTTCTTTTAATTTTGAGTGATGCATTTTATAAAAAGTGTAAAACATTTGCAAAATTATGCATAGTTTATGTAACATGATGTCGATTTTTGTAAAAATTTATGTGAGATGGCGTGTAATTGTGTGATTTTTGTTCAATTTTCGTCGTGTGTTTAGTAAACATTTCGTTTTTTGTATAATTTCAAGTGACATGATAACAGTTTTTGTATAATTTATATGATATGATGTCGATTTTTGTGAAAATTTATGTGAGATGCTTTATGACTGCGTGATTTTTGTTCAATTTTCATCGTGTGTTGAATGAAAATGTCGTTTTTTGTATAATTTCAAGTGATATGATGACAGTTTTGTATAATTTATGTGACATGATGTCGATTTTTGTGAAAATTTATGTGAGATGCTGTATGATTGCGTGATTTCATACAAATTTTTGTTACTTTGGGGGTCAACACATACGTCTTTTCGTAATTTTTGCGTGTTTCTATTCAAATTTATTTTCATTTGTCGTCAACACAGACGTATTTTCGTAAAATTTTACTATTTTTCAATGAAAGTTGTATAAAAATATTGTTTTTTGTCGTTTTTGCAGAATTTAATGTGACAAGATGCCGATTTTTATAAATTTTCATGGGAGATGCTGTCGATTTTCTAAAATTTTAAACAAAATGCTTTGGAAATTGCATGTTTTTATTCAAATATTAGTAATTGAAGCTATTTTTCACATACAAAGTATCGAAAATTCATATAAATTGAACTACGATTTCATAATTGTGTGATGTACTTTAAAAAATTACGGTTTATTTGTTAAACGTTTGCAAAATTATGCTTAGAAATAACTCTTAAAACTTTTTTACATCATTTTTTCGGTACTATAAAGTCGCTTTGTAAAGATTTTCAACGAAATTGTGCGTTTTTATTCAAATTTTTGTTACTTTGGGGGCCAACACATACGTCTTTTCGTAATTTTTGCGTGTTTTTATTCAAATTTATTTTCATTTGTCATCAACACAGACGTATTTTCGTAAAATTTTACTATTTTTTCAATGAAAGTTGTATAAAAATATTGTTTTTTGTCGTTTTTGCAGAATTTAATGTGACAAGATGCCGACTTTTATAAATTTTCTACGTATTTTCGTAATTTTGCGTGCTTTTATTCAAATTTATTTTAATTTGTCGCCAACACATACGTCTTTTCGTAAATTTTTTACAAGAAAAAATGGTTTGACTTATATTTTTACAAGTATCCCTTGTCTTATTTGCAAACGATATTGAAAAGCTATTTTTTTCAATGAAATTGTCTGTTTTTATTCAAATTTATGGGGGACAACCATTCTTATACAATAAGACTCGGATATCTTCGGAACACGGTAGCTGAAAGCAACGCACCACACTTTCTTACCTATATGAGTAAGAAAAAGATAGCCATACAAAAAATTATGTTAGTAAGCATGTTTAGTTGACAAATGTCATAATTAAAATTAGTCAAGCCTTGCGAATAATTACGCATTTTATGTTTATCTCTTTCTTATTCAAGCAATACGTATTATCAGTATTTCAGGAATATACTAACATAAAATTTGTAACTCGTTTTATATTACGATCTGCCTTTAGCTCTTATCGCCCATTTAATTTTTAAACTAGCTGTTGTAATTTATAAGCGGCTAAAACTCAGTCGAAAATAACATTTAAAATTTATTTATAATATGAATATGGAAGTGTAATGTCAGAACAGCTAAGTGGTACAATGTTCAAACCTTTAAAACCAAACAAAACACAGGCACCGACCTGTTTTAAAAAGGGAACTTAAACGGAAATTTTCTATAGTAGGTAGGGACAATGAGGATCTCGTTAATCCAGCCATATAGCAGGCACAAATTATAAAATAATTAATAAGCTGTGACAAATCTAATTTTTTAAAAATGCATCTACCTTTAATCACATCAAGCTGCACATTTCAGTTCTTAAAATTTAAATTTTTGAAAAAATAAGTTGTTTAAAACACAGACTCGTAGCGTCACAGTAGTGAAATGGCTTTCCGCTACTCACATTAAAATGTGTTCAGTCTCCGTGGCTCTGTGTCACTAGAGGTTGTAGTTGATTTGTGAACACGAACGTAAGGGGTTCAAATCCCGGTCGGGCTGAGATATTTTTAAATATAAACAGCCATTCTGCAATACATGAGAGAGACAGCCAACGCCAGATGAGCAGAAGAGAGAGAGATAGAGATCTACCAGTTTGAAATTCAAAATATTTCCGCGAAAATTCAAAATTAAAAACGACTACAGTGCGAAGTGCGCACGCAGAAAACAAAGATGGACGACACACCGCGAAGTTTAAATTCAAAAACTGGGACTTAGAAAAAAATCTGAAAAAAAAATTTAAATTCAAATATTCGCGCCAGAAATCCAAGATGGCCGCCTAAGTCCGACGCGTAATTTTAATCGGAAGCTAATGCGTAATTTAATCAGTAGCACATGTGAAAATTAATTAGATCAAACCGCGAAATTAATTAGATCAAACCGCGAAATTAATTGGGTCAATCCGCGAATTAAAATTAAAACCGCGAAATCCGCGAATAAAACCGCGAAAACCGCGAATTAATTTGATATCACAATCAAGGTGTCCCTATTCTACTTTGAAGCCTCATAACAATTTACATTGTAATCAACGATTCTACACATTTTAACGTTAACATCACCCTAAGTTCCGTCACCGTATATATATATAATAACTGAAAAATTTCAGTTTACACCAGCAAGCTGCGATTAAATTATTCAACAAATGAAAATCCGGAAGAGGTTTCCTAATTTAGCTGTATAAAGTTTTTTAGCACTGAATTAGATTACATATTAAACGTTTGGTTTCACCATCTGTTGCATGCGTAGATCCGAATTTTTGGGGCTGACTTAGAAAGTCCCAAAGCACTTTTTTATTCCGCACTGTTATTACGTGCAAACTACGCGTTTTACGGGCGGATCTGCCTAGCATCTGAGCATGTGTGCAGGAATATGGCTGAATAGCAATAGAACATCCATTACCTAGTCTGCGCGGAGCCAAAGGCATTTTGGTTCGAGAATAATCTATATCCATTTGGTAAATCGAATTTTGGCGGAAAACAATCACAGCGGTAAAATACAACTCTTCGTTACTTTTTAAAATGCGATGAAAAACAATCAGCAAATTCGGTATCAACAGTAATCGAAAATGGCACCTTAATCAGCTACAGAATTTCTCTGCACATATCACTACATGTTACGTCGCACTGCAACGCGCTTAGCGGCAGGTTCGTTTCTTTCGAGCGATGAGAGCTTCTACTTCTTTGCTAAATACGTGAACTTGAGCATGGGAGGCAGAACTTAACGACGCGTTCGCTCAAATATAAAGCCTAAAGAGCGCATTTGCAGTCTTCTTAACATCTCCACTTTAGCGAGAAGCTAAGACGGCCAGCTACAATTCGACCACTGTTGTCTGTGAAAGAAGACATTCCTCCAGAGTGCCATAGAAACTAAAAATAACCTAACAATTGTTATGTCTTTATCAATTTATTACACTGTAGCTTGTAACTAATAAACAATAACTAATTTTTTGAACATTTTTATCTGTTTAAGTGTTGCATCTGGCAACACTTGCTGCATCTGGCAGCGTTGACTTCGCTGCACTTACTATTTGTCAAAATATTAGACTAACTTACTTGAACGTAAATTTAAGTTATCGAATGAACTTGCTGCTTCAAATGGCGATTGAGTAGGCTAAGTGTACTCCATGCGTTTTGTGGCCGTAGGGCCTTCCGTGTAAGCAGAACTTCGGTATTGCGTTTTAATTATTAGCTTTTGAATATGAAGTGATGTAATTTTCAGCTAGGGCTCAAATTGATACCGAGAGCTTGATTTTAATTAAAGCCTTCGTGCCTAAAGATAAACTTTTGTATGCTATTCATGTATTGAATATTTTATAATTTATTGTTATATGATAACTTTGCAGCTCCTGTCGTACCTAAGTTATGAGTTTATTTTGAACATAGTGAATTCGCTTTTATGTCATACATATTTATAGTAGTTGCCTGGTTGTTGACTATCTAGTTCAAGCCGCGGCGGTTGTTTTAAAACATTGCCCTTAATAGTAATATATAACTATATTATTAATAAAAACAAGTACGCACTTGACAAAGCTGTATTACTCAATACTTACAAAGACAATACAAAGTTGAACCGCAGTTGTTAGTAACAAAATTCATGGTGTTCTCTTTTCATATTCAATCATCTCATCCGCTATCTCCATATACCAGTTAATTATAATAGCTTCCTGCGATCTTAAAATAAATTTCAACTCAATTTTGAACCGGCCTGATACTAGATGGGGAGGAAATAGTTTATAATCAGGAGTCCAGTTACAAGTATGATAGAATCCCTGCAGTGTTTTACCTGGTGTTACAATACAAGAGTATTAAATTAATGTAACTTCTTACCGCTGCTATAGGGCAATGGGCTGTGAAATTACCACAATCCTGCAGGTTTCGCATTCCGAAGTAGTTTGCCTCAAGTGAAGAACATATTTTAGCATCGAAAATAACTGGGAACTGTCGATACTCATTGCTTGCAAACTTGTACGCTTGAACACCCACCTGTAGATTACATTAACAAAATTAGAGAGACTAAATATTATCTCACACCTTATCTCCTGGCGCTATAGGAACTTTCAGTACAAAAGTCGAATTCAGAGCCGTCACGGTCCTGTTGTACTTGAAAGTCCAAATGCGACCTTCTGCCAGTTTTGGATTAATTGTGATCACTTCTGCTCTTTCTGTTCTAACGGTTATTTTTTCCTAGAACAAGCCAGTTATAACATAAATAATAGTGAAACACGATATACCTTCTTAGCAATTGCTGTGAGAAGGAGTGCAAATAATATTATCGCCGACTTTTTCATTCTGTCCAGCATACAACTCAGTTGTAAGCAGTACGTGTTCACTATTAGCGGAACTACAACCTTTAGATATTTTTACTGCTGAACGTTTCAAAGCAAATTGCTTCTAGTTAATTTAATCACTATTTCCAATAGCGACGTGCTTCTGTAGTTATTGACTGATATTAGTAATACAAACACAAATTATAGTAAACAAATAACAAAAACACAAAGGAAATGACGGGTAATCATTATGAGCATTCGCAATATTAGCTGAAAAATAAATAGCTTAAAATTCACATTCAAGGACTATCTGGTTTTTAGTCTCTTATTCGATTGATAGTTGATACTACTAAAAATATATGTGATATCATTTGCTGCCACGGTAGAACCTAGTAACTGTTTGTGTCCTTAGTTTTGAGTGGCTATGTAAACATTGTTTTGCTATGTTTCTTGAAGTAATTCTAACCTTTTCTCATTTCTAGATGTCTATTTATGCTAACACATGCTTTACATTGCTTTCCCAATTTATATATTCCTACTTTGTATAATTGTATTCCATTCTTCTAACAGTTACATTTTCCCAGTTTTTCAACAGGAAAATATTCATACCTATGCCTGTCTGCAGACGAAATGTACAACAATAATCATCTAACTGTATATAAGGTATGCAAAAATTTTATTATTTAGCCACAATCTCACATTAAGAATATTAGAATTATGTGCACTTGAACCAAGAAACTAAAGACTAGCCCATGTAAAGATTAATAACTTTTGGATATTTTCTTTCATGTTGTATTTGTTTTGCAGACGTTGGATTTGTGCTAAAAGAAATTCATTTTCTATAGACAAATACACATTAAACGTCAGGGTATAAAAGACTGTTGACCGTCGTTTATCTTCAATACAAAATCTAACCTCTAACAACTAAGAGAAAAATATAAGCGTCTGCATGTTCATCCATCCTCATAATTCTAAAGTTTTAATACTAATAGCCCATCTTAAGTTGATATACAGTGTAAACGTCTATAATAAAAAATTACATAGTTTCTAAGCAAGGTTAGGATTGAAATGTTGCAATAATACTATATAAACTGCCATTAAGTAGTCTACGTAAATCTGATAGTTTTGCGTTTTCAATTACTGTCTTGGTTAGTAAGATTATTGTAGTGACATGAAACGTTGTGAGTGTTAACTACATACCTGCTGCAACTTAGTAGATAAATACATTATACCAACCAATTAAAAAATTCAAAATCATTTTGCTGAGTTTTACTCAACATGCCTCCCTCAATGGATAATTACAGCGAGTATTAGGGTTTTTGAGCACACCGTAGTTAGCACAAATAACATTTGTCAACAAAAAACTATAATAGTTCTTTCCTTATTTCGTATTGAATTCAAGCAGAGTCCAAGTAATAGGGATATTTACAATATATTAACGATAATAATGAATAAAGTCGTTAAACTTTAACCTCCACAAGTCCAATTACAGGAAACTCATACCCCAATGTAGTAAACGCTGGAAATATGGCTACACACAAAAATTTTTTTTTGACAACTGCAATGCGCACAACAAAAGGATGAAATAACACCACCTTAATGAAAATAAAGCAGTAAAAATATCCAAGTGTTTTATGTGACCTTAATCATGCCGAAAACTGCAGAACTCATCTAATTAAATCAGTAAGAAATTAACCCGCCAGCAAGAAAATCGCATATTCACCGGTGGGCAGAAATAATTCACAACCACATTTCATCCAACATTCATTACAACTTAGCTTTTCTTTCATATTACAACCGTCCATAACAAGCCAATAATAGAGCCGAAGCTACGTGTAAATTAATACTTTTTGATCTATTTCTCAGTTAAAGCAAAAATAGACAAACTTTTATTTTTGAATGTGCTCACTTTCTATATAAAACAATACTCGTTCCGCTTGCCAAGGACCAGTGGCGACGTAGATCGATTTCTAACCGACATAATAAGGTGCCAAATAGAAAATAGCTATATTATCAAAGTATGAGTTGCATTAATCAACACTGCCCAAGCCAAATTAAGCTATAGAAGTCTCTGAAAAAAGGTTGCTCAAAAACGCGTCTAATCTAATAATTAGCCAGTGACGCAATGCCGGCAGTATAAGAAAAATATCATTAATTGCAAACTATGGTGCCATATATAATTTACAATTTGAATGTATCTTATAACTGCACTGAAGAAGTATTAAATCTATATAAATAAAAATCAATGTTACATCATCACTGTAGAACGGCTCGACCG